>JBCAQO010000031.1:0-64840 GCA_039111635.1 Heterobasidion occidentale | reverse complement strand
GCCCAGCATGGCCCTCTGGCGTGCCAGCTACCTTGGAATGGTTCGTGGTCGTCATCTGCCGAGACATGGTTTCAAGACATGTTGACGCGTCTCCATGACGGCGAATTGACGCCTCGAACTTCTGTGCTGTGGTACTACACATTGCGGGGCCGGGATAAGCGTGAACGTGGGGCGAATAAAAAACGTCTGGGAGCTGACAAACAGCTGGCGACCGTCCGGACGTACAATCAAGACGTCGTCCTGGCTTCCGCGTTGCATACCCAGGAATACTAAATGTAGCACATAAGTTGTAAGTAGAATTCTTGATCCTGTCAGGCTGGCGACGTCATTTTGAGATCGTGCTGCCGAGGATTCCGAGCATGTTTCTTTTCTTGTTGAACCTTGAACTGGACTACATATCCAAACTTCTCCTTGTTATCGATGTATTCTCGATTGCTGGCTCTTTCTCACAAATGATTTTGTCTCATCGCCAAAGGGCCTTGTCATTATATACACGTCGTAATCATGTCTGCTTTCAGGAGTCTCAGTGAAATTACGAAGCTACAAAGAGCGATTCACAGCTCTCCGGGCACCCCTTGGGACCTGTCGGTGGGGAACGGGGGGAAGTGTGACACGGGAACGACCGAAATGTGAAAAGCGCTCCTGCCCGCGATATTGATCACCGCCCTCACCAGCGCATCTCGACTTGTTCTCCACCCACCTTCCTGGAACAGTAGGCCTTCCTCCTATCTAGATGTCGAAGAGCCTGCCGTTTGCAAGGTATGTGGACCCACCTCAAGGAATTGGCACCCTTCAGACTTTTTTTTCGCAGCGTCCTGATCAACTGGTCGTCTCTTTCTTATTATCCTTCGACGTTCGAAAGCCTTATCCAGACTATGAAAAATCTGCGCGGCTGGACTGCATGTCAACTATGACCGAGCTGTACACAGATGTGTACTATAGGCATCTTTTCAACGACATGTCTCGAGCTTTCACTATGGTCAGTCAGGGTTGGATTGGCGAGGCTTGGAGGGCTTGGCACCCAGAGTTTTCCTTCGGGAGTTATTATGCTCCCAGGGATAGGAGTGGAGATTTATCACCCACTAGCAATTATTCGGAGGAATCGGAGGTAGGTGATGGCCTTTTGCTCGAAGGCTCTGAGTTTACATTGTTCCCCAACTCCGTAGAACTTGTCTCGACATCATTCGCGCTCGAGTAGCCCTGGGTCCGTTCTGCATCTGCCGATCCCCCAGGTTCTAGCGACACCAGCTGTAATCACAGACAGGGCTTCTTCACCCTTCTTTGGCAAGAGCGTAGTGGACTCCAATGTTGTCAGCTATAGTGCTGAGCCGTCTGGTGCGCCGACAACTAATGGGAGTGTCTTCTCAGCGTCATCATCGCCGGCACTCAATGGCAAAAGCGTAGTGGACTTGAATGTTGTCAGCTATAGTGTTGAGGCGTCTGGTTCGCTGACGACTGATGGGAGTCTTATCTCAGTGTCATCATCACCGGCACTCAGCACAGTTTCAGCTACTCACCCCATTGCTGCTGAGCACTCTTTGATGGTCTCGCCCTTGCTTTCCCTGGCAGGTGCTAGTGCTATCCGTTCTCCATTGCCATCGCACAAAGCGCTGGGTCTTGATTCCTTACCGGTAGCTAACCTTTTTTTGATTTGTCGTAGCCTGGGGAGCTTGCCTCATTCTCTCTTAGCCTCGGTCTTTTACATTTACAGCTGGGTTTTGGATGATATTGGTGTGTTTGATGATGATGGATGGGGACTACACTTCTGATTGTTTAGAAATCTTCTTACGCGCATGCTGGCTCGTTCAGCGTATTATACGTTTACTTTGAATGAATTCAGATACTCAAAAGGATATCAGATTGCTTGATCGAAATTCAACACCCGATTGGCCGACGCTGATCGGAGTTTGTCGGAATCCGAATCACGAGCGTCGATGTTGAACATCTGACAATGTGACCATCCTCCATCAATGTGATGCAGCTTTCTGAGAGCGACTTTCCTCCAGAATTGCGCTGTTTCCAGGCCACCTCCATCAATGTGATGCAGCTTTCTGAGAGCGACTTTCCTCCAGAATTGCGCTGTTTCCAGGCCACCTCCATCTATTGTCCTGTCGAGCTTTCTGAGAGTGACTTTCCTCCAGAATTGCGCTGTTTCCAGGCCACCTCCATCTATTGTCCTGTCGAGCTTTCTGAGAGCGACTTTCCTCCAGAATTGCGCTGTTTCCAGGCCACCTCCATCTATTGTCCTATCGAGCTTTCTGAGAGCGACTTTCCTCCAGAATTGCGCTGTTTCCAGGCCACCTCCATCTATTGTCCTGTCGAGCTTTCTGAGAGCGACTTTCCTCCAGAATTGCGCTGTTTCCAGGCCACCTCCATCTATTGTCCTGTCGAGCTTTCTGAGAGCGACTTTCCTCCAGAATTGCGCTGTTTCCAGGCCACCTCCATCTATTGTCCTGTCGAGCTTTCTGAGAGCGACTTTCCTCCAGAATTGCGCTGTTTCCAGGCCACCTCCATCTATTGTCCTGTCGAGCTTTCTGAGAGCGACTTTCCTCCAGAATTGCGCTGTTTCCAGGCCACCTCCATCTATTGTCCTGTCGAGCTTTCTGAGAGCGACTTTCCTCCAGAATTGCGCTGTTTCCAGGCCACCTCCATCTATTGTCCTGTCGAGCTTTCTGAGAGCGACTTTCCTCCAGAATTGCGCTGTTTCCAGGCCACCTCCATCTATTGTCCTGTCGAGCTTTCTGAGAGCGACTTTCCTCCAGAAATGTGTTGCTTGTAGTCCCTCATTCTTTGCGTGCCACCCTACCATCAAGCGGCTGTAGTCAGATGGCGTCGCGTGGCTGTTGGGACACATCTGAGAGCGATCATCCTCTTAGAAAGGCATTGTCCTCATCTACCCTCCCGACGAGCAGCCTTCCGAGAGCGACTTTCCTCCAGAAATGCCGTGCCTGTAGGCCGTCGTTCTTTGCGCTCACCCATTTCCATATATCTCTTGTCGAGCACCTTCCTCCAGAAATGCGTTACTCAAAATGCTGTCATTCTTTCTGATTCACCCACCGGCCGGAGTCAGACGGCGGCGCGCGTTTCGCGGATGTTGAGACACATATCTGAGAGCGACCTTCCTCCAGAAATGTGTTGTCCTGTCTATCATCCCGACGAGCAGCTTTTTGAGAGTGCCTTCCTCCAGAACTGCATTGTTCTTTAGCCGTGATTTTTTGTGACTCCACTGGGCAGCGCGTTGCTTCTACGCGTTCCATATTATGACGGAAGTTTTCCACGACGAGAACTGGACCTACGAAACGCGATGTTGTTGAGACCATCCCTTGCGTGAAGAGGAAGGCGGACTGGGCACTGCGCTGGGTCTCCGATCGTCGCTCCACATTTACCGAGCGATGAGTCTTCTTTGCCACAGCAGAGGATATCTTCTCCTCCGGTTCTTTCACCTCAATTTTCTGGTCGAAGAAGCCTGGCCTTGTGCTTATACCTGGACTCTCCTTCTCCTACGAACTCACCAGTCGCCACGAGGGATTCCACACTGACTCCGCATGCTTGTTGTTCAGCCATCTCAAGAGGCATCCACATCCTAACAGTCGTCCACATCGTCGTCGAATGCGTTGTTATCGAGGAGGAGCTCTTGACAGGTGAGTACATGTTGATCACTACTGTAGCATTTGATGCTAATTGGATGTGGTAGATGCCCTTCCTACGGGGCTGATCGGTATGAATGCCGAGCTGACGTGACAGTACATCGAGTTTGTTGCGGACCGCCTCGCTCATTGCCCTCGGTGGCGAAAAGCATTACAATGCGACAAATCCCATCGACTTTCATGATCGCTTTGCAGAGCCATCTGTTTGAGAAGCCGGCGTCGCTGTGACCTCCGCTTCTGCGTCGTCAAAGAAGGTTTGCATTGCGAGTGGGTTTGAACAACTCATAAATTTGCGATGTCACTTACACGTCTTTCTAGCATTAATGGCAATGTTGTTCTCCGCATCGGACTGTCACATTTGGTCCACTGCTCGTCACCTCATGGTCGCCTGGGGCTAGACCGTGACATTGTTTCTTCTGGATCTTTTACCTGGATACATACATATGGATATCGTCGCGCGTTTTGCGACTGCCGAGACGTCTCTGAGAGTGGCCTCCTTCCTCCAGAAATACGGTGTCCCTATCTATCTCGTGCACCTCTCTGAGAGCGACTTTTTTCCAGAAATGCGTTGTCCCCAGGCCGTCGTGCTTTGCGTCTCATCTTTCCACCGAGCAGCCGTGATCAGACGTTGTCGCGCGTTTCGCGGCTGTCGCGCCACATTCAAACCATTTTCCACAACGTTGCTCTTCTCACATAACCATCCATCCTCCCGCCGAACAGCTTTCTGAGAGTGATCTTCCTCTAGAAATGCTGTGTCTTCAGGCTAAACGCGCACCCATGTACAGCCGGCGGGTTGCAGCCACCGACCCACACACATCGTGCGCGCGGCCTCGAGAATTTGCTGATATACTTCCACGCAGGCGCCGAGGACCGACCCGCCTGTCAAAATCCACGGGACGCCCTCACGCTGCGACGCCTGGCCCAGGATCGGAGGAAAGAGAGACGCTGCAATGATGCCTTCGCGGAACCGCCTGACTTCTTCCTGGCCCAGCGATCAATGACCCAGATGAGGCCAGCACGGACGATGGACGGTGAACCGATACACACCACAGTAAGCCCACCTGGCCGTCCTCGTCACCCGCCTTCTCGATAGTCGCGCGCGACCACTTCCCCCCTTCGCTTTCGGGCTGTCCGATTGGGAGGGGTTTCGTGCCCTTGTACATGGCCTTCTGCTGAGCGGAGGTGCTCGCGTTGGAGTGGAGGTCAGTGACATGGAGGGGACGGGGAGGAGGGATGGCAACGACGGGGCGGACGTTTCGACCCATGGGAACGATCTGGGGGAATGAGATGAGTCTGACCAAAGACGACGGCGAGCCAGAGGAGTCAGCTGAGACTCGCCACTATCTAGATTGAAACGTTGAGGGTGGATCGTCGAGTGATGAGTGTGGGTCTACACAGGCGAGTGGTTATGCGATGGATGGCTGTGGTTTGGGGACTTGCGCTGCAGCCTTGCGAGTTGGCGAGGTGTAACCAAATGCAGATTCGTCGCTGGAGTGGAGGGAGTATGAGGAGGAGCAGTTGCAGTGGCCCTGAGGATGCCTTGCAGGCGCGCCTCGAGCGGGACGGACGTGATGAGCTTCGGGCTGAGCGTGGTCACCGACGTGTCGACGCGCGCTTAGATGGAAGCCCCCATCTTGAGGAGTGTGTGCCCGACCAGACTGACACAAGCGCATGCATTCTGCTCGACGCCGCTTGTTCAGAGCTGAGAGGCCGTGAGCACCACTGACAGTAGAGATTGGTAGATCCCGAGAAGGTGCGACATAAGCGAGACCCAAACGCTGAACGAGCGCCCAATCCTCAACTTGCGTGAAGACCAACCCCTCGTCTGTGTAACCTGGATCCCATGACGACAATCTCAGTGAATCGACGATCGCTCGTGGTGAGAGGATTCCTCTTCACTGCTGTGGTAGTTGACTGACGCAAATGGGAGGTTTTGGAGAAGCTTCTGGATAGGCACACGAGCGGTTTTGTCAGATGGCACGACTTCGTCAACGTGAGTGCCGTTTGCCCGGGTGCGCGCGTCATGGCCTAACGAGAGCGTAGGCAATGACGCGTCTCGGTATCGTGATTGATGAACGGGAGGGCTTGCGAGTCGTCTTGGCGTCCCAGAGATGGGGAAACGTCACTCTCCACCGCGTGAGTACGGCCTTGAGAGAGAGTGATCTCACTCTGATCGTGGATGGCGGGACGTCAAAGCCGCATGGGCCGAAACTGGAACATCACGACCTGAAGCAGTGAGTATTCGCCACCATTTTTCACCTTGATATCACGCTGAAAATATTGCATAGCATTGGGAGTACGCTACGTGAAGTCTACGCCTGGGACTTGTCCATGTTCGCGAGCGAGCGACCACAGATACATGGCAACCTGGTGTGAATGACGGGCTCTTTGTTACCTCGATCGATGTTAAGTTGCACGATGATTTCTTGTTCTCGCTTGGCCCCTGCGCGGCTGCCATATCATTACTGGGATGCCGTTCACACATGCCAGTCACTGGGGAAACTAACAATTCATTGCGTGCAAGTGGTCCACTGCTAAGTATGTATGTACAGGAGGCTATCGATCAGCGACAACGAGGAGGCGTACACGGTGGCGGCGCGAAAACGGCGGCAGTGTCGACGGATACGAGAGCGGCGGGAGAGGGCCGATGACGAGAGAAGTGGGCGGCAGCGCCGAGGGAGTCGACAGCGAGACCCGCCAGCGTCGAGGGAGCCGCCAACGAGGAGGCAGGAGTTGCTGTGGAGGGAGCGGCGCCGTCGACGGGAGAGTCGTGCACGTCGAGGGAGGCGGACGTCATCGTCGAGGGAGGCGGGCGTTGTCGTGGAGGAGGAGAGATGAGTCGCCGTCGATGGAGCGGCGTCGTCCAGGCGGCGTAGTCCAGACGGCATCGTCCAGGCGCCGTGGTCCAGGCCGTGGTCCAGGCGGGGACATGGTCGGAGCGTGCAGGCGGCGGGGTCGAGGGAGCGGGCAGGGTCCAGTGAGGCGGCCGCGTCGTAGAGGGTGCCGGGCGTCCAGGCGGCGTCGTCGACGAGGAGCCGACAGGGTCTAGTGAGGCGGCCGCGTCGTCGAGGGCGGACGACGAGGCGTCGAGGGAGCCGTCGGTGAGGCGCGGCCGAGTCGGCGTCGTCCAGGCGGGGGCGTGCAGGCGGCGGGGTGGAGGGAGCGGGCAGCGTTCAGCGAGGCGGCCGCATCGTCGAGAGCCGGATGACGAGGCGTCGAGGGAGCCGTCGGTGAGGCGCGGCCGAGTCGGCGTCGTCCAGGCGGGGGCGTGCAGGCGGCGGGGTGGAGGGAGCGGGCAGCGTTCAGCGAGGCGGCCGCGTCTTCGAGGGAGCCGCCAGGCGGCGGCGTCCAGGCGGCGTCGTCCAGGCCGTCGTCCAGGTGGGGGCGTGGTCGGGGCGTGCAGGCGGCGGGGTCGAGGGAGCGGGCAGGGTCCAGCGAGGCGGCCGCATCGTCGAGAGCCGGATGACGAGGCGTCGAGGGAGCCGTCGGTGAGGCGCGGCCGAGTCGGTGTCGTCCAGGCCGTCGTCCAGGCGGGGGCATGCAGGCGGCGGGGTCGAGGGAGCCAGGTGCGTGGTCGAGGGAGATGAGGGCGACGTGAGAGACGAGGGCGGCATCGTAGCCGTCATCCTCGTTTGGGACGGGGTGGAAGAGGAGGCCGCGGTGGGGGAGGCGTCCAGGAGGTGCCGTCGTCGTCAAGGGAGAGGTGACGTCGAGGACGAGGCGAGGGCGCTTGCGAGGCCGGGCCGACGTTAAGAAGAAGGCGTCGGGGAGGGCTGTGACGCGTCAGCGTAGCGTACTTGTTATGAGCAGTTATAATAATTAGCGGCTGTTATTGCATAGATCGTATGGGCGAACGGTCTAGTCAAGGTGATGTCGAGGTGTCCACGGGGTTTGATGTTCGATTCCCGGTCTTTGCTGTATTTTGTAGCAGCTAGCAATCATTACTAATCACTCAGACACATCCGAGCTCGGATATATCCGAGGTGGCTGCCTCTGTTGGGATTCCAAATTGTCGGAGATTTCCGATTACACACCTGGGACACTTTGACCGCCATAGCCACTGCAGTGACTAGTGACTCGGCGAGCCTCAGGCTACCAGCATCCTCATCATCCCCGTATCTCCATCTGCCGAATTCCCAAACTCCTTTCAAGATTGCACTAGATTTGCTAGTAGTATAACCACTCTCCGTCCGCTTGCTCATTGCAGGTGACTGGATTTTGAGTGCACCGTCATCCTTCCTTGCTCATTGCAGGGTCGTTGGACATCAAGTCGAGTCCTACGTTATTATTGCTCATACTACTAGGTCAGTTCGCATCGCCGTGTTTTTCTTGTTCCTCCATTGGTTTACTGTCTCATTGGGCACGTTGCAGCCATGGCCGCCGTTACTTGTTGGCAAGCACGGCCGCTTGAAAACCTTCGCGAAATTCTCGATTCTCGTCGATCCCTACTGCACGGCGAGCAGGTTGACGCCCTAGATTGTCTCTGCGTTGCTCCATTCCGCAATCACGATGAATTATGGATCTCCACACCAAACATGGACTTTGTTCCGGAGGTCCCTGTGCACCCCGACGACACACCCTTCAGATATTTCGGAGACGGCATGCTTGGTGCATTTGAACATCTGAAGTGGCCACAAGCTTTCGACCCAGTGGAGCCCCATTCCTATGCTGCGCCCATGAACCCGAGACTGAAGGAACTCCAGAAGGTCGACGATCATCATGGCTTACGAGCACCGGACTTTCCAGTGGACGACAAAGAAGGCGGCCTTCCTCAATTCGAAGATCCGGATGCTGCGTGGTTTTCCTTCAAAGGAACGGACTTTCGTATCTGCGAGGAGCTGCCGCGCGCTTCAGTAGGAATCTTGTATGAGACAGTGCTCTCCCGCCTGCGCAAAGCGATGTTGGAAGTGCGTAGGATAGGAGACGAAATTGGGGCTCAAGAGTTTCCCGAAGGCACTCCGGCTGCTGTAGTCAATGCACACACGTCCAGCTACATGTACCAGAGACATCGATCTGAGGCCCTTTATCGTGCCTACGGTTCACTCTCGCAGATTCCAATGCCTTTCTCCGACACCGTCTTATGGTTTCGTGAGTTTCAGCGTATCCTGCTTGAATTACGCGCCTGGATTATCTATATGCTGGTAGTGAAACCTCGTATGGAGGATCCTACGTTCGATTGCCCTCAACCTGTTCTTCCTCTTCGCGGTGTCATCACCTCAAGTTTGTCAATGCTTCGAGAGTTGTTCCGGATTGGGATCCCGGTTTGGTACATCCGGAGGCGCACCACTCTTACAACCCGCACACTTATCATCTCCGTCAAGACAGTCATCAGAACCGGCATCTCCTTCAGCTCATCACAGATTTTTGAATATGCCAACCATCGCACCAAGGCCCCTCTCTGGGTGGAGGCGTCACACGGTGAACCGTTACGCGGCACCATTCAAGACAGGCTGCGAAAGTTTAGCTTGACCAGTCGACCAATTCTACTACCGCTGGAGATCTATTCTCCTGCAACGGTTGGGGAAATCGAGCGGCAAAATCCGCCTGTGTGTCGGAATCATGCTATGTCAGGGCCGGATATTTCGCATGTCATAGTCGATGAAATCCCGACCGAGCGTGACGTCAATAGCGACGAGCGGCAGACCGCGATGATCAGCGCTTTCACTGGTAATGTTTATGGTAAGACTCGATTGACTAGGTCAGGCTTGTGTAACTGATGCACAATTTGTTTAAATAGCCGCTAAGCTTGTACGAGATGGTCCTCGTTTCATCGATGACCCCGCTTGCACCATGTTTGAGACCACCACATCCGACTTTGTTGTGCTCGCGTCGGCCTATTCATCTAATGATCAGTGGCGTAGAAGTCTGTTGTCGAGGTCTCGCTCATCTGACAAGCGTGGTAAGTTCCCTGCGTTGCGCCTCTATGGTTTCATTGTCACGCAACACACACAGAACATCGCCCACCATCGCCCGACGTGAAGAATGCTCCCAAGGTCCCAGATGTCCAATCAAACGCAAGTCATTCGCAAATTTCGAGTCCTCCGAAGACACTGGCGCCTCATAAGCAGCGTAGTAACAGCCATCGATGTCATGGTCCTTCTCCTAAAACAGGTCTCCGGGTTGTGCACCCCACTTGGCTTCCCCCACTCGCCCCGGGTTGGATAAGCGTCTTCGAAGAGACCATGGATTTGGACGATGATCCAAATATGGCCCTTCAGTATCCTCTCCCCCCATTCATCTGTTCTTTGCGGACAAAGGAGCCGTTTTTGGGCATAGAGTTCACAACTGGCTACGCATTCGCATGTGGTGTCTGCTGGAGGTTCTATGCCCTTCTAACCACTGTATGGTCCTGATGACGACCAGCCAATGGAGGATTGCATTAGAGGGGAGATATTACCTGCCAGACAACATGGTCAATTGTACCGTGAAGCCTCAATCCTCTTCACACGACATGGCTCGCTTACCACCATGGCCTCGCAAGACTAAAAAGGCTCGCTTGGAACCGCAAGTCGCGTCCAATGTCACCAGCGCTTCGTCGGTCGAGGTGCGCAAACGTAAGAAGGCCTTGGACAGACGTGTTGCAGATCGGGTCGACATAGGTGTCCGATTCCTGGTGCACGCCGGATTCGCACCATACGATGACACTACATCTCCGCAATGGGGCAGAACCTTCGTCACTAGCAAGATGGCTCATGAGGATAAGGACCTCTGGGCTGAAGTAGTATGGGAGCTTTCGGTAGCTAATTTTCGTCTTGAACTCCTACAATTGGACAGGAAGGTTGTCATGGGTGTTTACTGTTACGAGGACAAACGGTATGCCGCCCAACGCGAAGGAAAAATCTGCCACATATGGGCCACGGGGGGTCTCAGCGTAGACTGGGAGCGTGAGAGTCGGTGGGTGGACCGACTTGTGATTGAAGATTGGGAGGCCAGGCGTGGTGCTGTGAAGGTAATGGCTGAAGTCCTCTGTGGATGGCCCGGCGGAAGTAAGCTTATGTGGCACAAGGATTACGATTCTAATTTCAAAGCTTTCACAGACTTCGAGCATGCGGTGTTTCTCTTTTATACTGTCACGTTTCACAAGCATTGTGGGAGACTCCCTATTATGCCTTTATCGCAGCCCAAATCCCTCGCTCGTCACGTACATTCATGATTTCGCATGTTTTTTTTGCCCTCTCACGCAATAGGTTCATGTCGCAAGTCTGATGCCATTCAGAATGATATACATGTATCAAACAACGCCGTGTCTCGGATCGTGAAAATGCCGTCTCTCGTATTCGAAGTACCTTTCAACCGTTCTTTTCGATCTACGAATGGTGACTAAACGGCGCTAATTAGAATGCGGAAGAAACCTACAAGCGCTCTCGGACTACCCCAGAAGCCTGACCTTCTGCATTTCAACACTCAAAACTGGCCGTCTTCAGTTTATCCATAGAGCACGGTCTACAGACACGTTGTGACGATCGATCTCTCGCTTCGCCTTCAAGACCTCAAGGCTCTTGCGTTCACTGTCCGTCTGATAACCTTCGGTTTGAGCGGAATCGGTCCGCGAATGTCGCGGCTTCGGCTTGAGTAATACATCGAGTAAGTCCAGCAATATGGCCTTGAAATGGATCTCTGCCCTCGTGTGTATATCCTCACGAAGCTCACGTGGCAGCGCGCAGGGGAACATGAAATTGTGATTCGGTTTCGCCAGCCACTTGCGCGCGCCTAATTCGGAATTCACGAAATGGCAGACAGGGCATGCGAGTTTAGACGTGCCGACGTAGCAGGGGTCTATGTCGCTCTGTAAATCTCCATGTCAATATTGGCATTGGAAGGTGTAGGGGGTGAAAACTTTCCGGATTAACACCATGTGCAGCAAGCAACATGCTCCCATTGTCCAGGTTCTTCCCGTCCAGGACGCTAGCCAAGAGACACTCGCAATGGATACTCCCTTGGAACATGGGAGTCGGCGATAGTAAATTCTTGCAGTGGCGGCTAATTGAGCTCCCCGCCTTCTCGGCGTCCCTCGTCATCAATAATTTGAGTTCGTCGATCACTGTCTTCGTGCGAGCAGTCTCGTCGTTCTCGCTCAATACCTCCTTCACCACCTCTTCCCAGGGTGCCATGTCTGTCCCAGGATGTTCGGCAGAAATGACAGTGTAAGTGATGTTCCGAAGATACTGTGCCGAACCCACGAGACCGTGAACAGCGAATGGTATCACAACCTGTCGACGCAGCCACTGCTTGTATGCGTCAATCGGTGTCGAGCCCACAGTGACGAACATATCTGTATCATCGTCGTCCACCACTGCTTGTTCCTCCCACGTATTTGGCTGGCCCTGGGACTCTCTAGATGGTGTGGTATACTTGGGTTCTGTACCTGCGAAGGGATGGTCGAATATATCGGGAATGGCGAGAGTCAGGTAGTCTGCGAAAGCGTTGGAATATGCAAATGCTTCCAAAAGAGTGACATAAAGCCAGGTCTTGTTCATCATCGCGCCGAAATTGTCTGGCTGGGCTTTGGAAATCTCGTCCAAACAGGTCTGATAGCCTTTCAGAGCCAAGCACAAGGTATGATGGAAGGCCACGCATGTCTCCTTGACAAAAAGAACGTCATTGTTCTGCGCTCGGGTTTTCAACTCGAGTCCTCCGTGCTCCACGCCGAAAAGGTCGATGCCCCACCAACGTGCTATGAGCTCTCCAGAAAGGACTTGGTCCCGTTCTTTGCGTAATGTAGACTTCTTCTTGAATAGTTCAGGCAATCTGTCAGGTTCGGCATTCAAGATCTTGCTGAGGAAGGCGGTAGACATCGTACACCTGAGTCGAGAGCGCATCTTGCGGTAGCCACGAGAAACGACGTGAACGCCCAGGCTGTAAGGTGTGGTGTCCTCTTTCTTGAGTAACTCGATCACCTCCGAGACGTGCTCATCAAACTTCATGCTTTATGAACTATGTCAGAAAGGTTATCATTCGATAGAAAGTTCGCACTCACTTCTTTTGTTCATTTAACATGGCCTTTGTAAATGGCACGACATCCTGTCCCCGATCCTCCTCATTCGTCTCCGATTTACCCTTCATTGCTACTGACCGATTCATCTTCCCTCTCGACGGCTCTGTCGCCCCCGTCCTCGCCTCTGAGCTTATGCTCCTTGTGGTCATCGCCTCATCTGTCGCAGCAGTTGTCCTCGTCCTCACTTGAGACTCTGTCTCCAATCTCACTCTCTTCTCCACTTTCGCTTGAACCTCCGATTTCAGAACTTTCTTTCCCTTCTCCGCGCCCGTCCCCGTCGTCTTCGTCTTTGCTGCGAGATCGGTCTTCCCTCTCGCCTCATTGGGGTGTGTCGGATTGGTGGTAATGATGCAGTTATGCATTACTTGGTCTTCCGCGCATTCTATGGAAGCGTCTATGTCGCGTTGATGTGAGACCGAGACGACGAGGCTGACGTTAGCGCCCCTCTGCATACCTGCCGCCACAGCCACCACTTCGCGGTCTCTGACAAGCAGTGTAGCAAGCTGATCGAGCAATCGGTGCTGTGACTGGGGCCTTTCGACGACTTGTCTCTTGTCTTTGTAGACCGTCTGCGTCTGGGATAGCGAATTATTTTGTCCTCGAAGATAAAGGATAACCATGATCAAGGTGGTGATGGTTTTGAACTTGTTGATCTTGTTGACCAGGGACTCGGACGCGTTCATGATTTCGACGATAGTAAAGGCGGGGAATGGGAACTGAAGCTCGGAGACAGGACGTAGTAAGCAAAGGTAGCAGTGAATGTGGGGTGACGCCATATTGACCTTCACTTACTAATATATACGTCGATTGCATCCGGAAGAGACGCGGAAGATTGATCAGGGACTATCCTGGACTATCTCGGTCAATCGCCAGTGTTCAGACAGACTCAGCAGTGCCTCAGCATCGCTTTCTCTTGATTTTAAAAATACGAAAAAATGACAGGTTGTATTCCAAGAAGCTAAGATAGGTACTGTATGTGCAACAATTGGTGGGTAGAAACACTAAAATGAGCCTGGCCGCTACAAAGAAATCGGTTGCAACTCCGATGGAGCTCGTGCCGGCAGAATCCGTCACACGTGACGGCTACAACTCCCCTTTCCAACTCTTCACCCATCGCTGGCCCATCTTTGCTTCATTTAACTGTATACTCCCCAAGGATGGCACCTCTTCCATGGCACCTCTTCCATGTCATCTCCGAACGGCGCTTGCTCATTGCAGGCATTGTTTGGTCATCAGCAGCTGGCTCCTTGCTCATTGCAGGGTGTTAGACTGTCTCTGTCTCAACGGCGTTTGGAGCCTCTCCAGGCACTCATCGGTGGTTCGGATGTTAGAGGGTTTTGTGGTACAAGACGGTTGACCGTAAAAATGTGATGAGCACTTTCTGGTCTTGGGTTTCTGAGTAGTCTTCTCCTCATAGAAGCTATTCTACTTCACTACAGCGCATAACGATTTGAGATCCGATCGGCAAAACACATCTTAGACGAGCGAGCGAGTCATGTCTTTCTACATATAAGCTGACAGACCATCGCTTGCGCTGAAAGTCCCCACCCGCGCTTGTATCATTCGACCTCCTCTGGCCACACGATTTTCATGGAATTGCCGCCGGCTTTCAGCGAGTCTTGTGTTTGCGGAAGGTCATTCTCGCTGCCATCGGCGCTCACTTACCACAGGCGCACATGTCAGAAAACCAAGAAAAGGTTTTCTGAGGCGCTAGCAAAAGCCAAAGAAGTGTGGGCTGCGAGAAGAAACGTCGTCGAACGGATGCTGATGGATCCAGAGCAGTTTTGGAGACAGCACCGTTGGTCGCGGAGGTCTTGGAGCCAGCATTGTCGATCGCAGAGGTCCCTACACCAGCTGTACAACAGGTGAGTTTACATCTCAAAGTTTCGCCCTCATCTGTATCTTAAGGTTTTCAGTCTATTCCACAGTCGTCCTCCGCAAATCAAGATGACCCAAACCTTTCTCTGGCAGAACGCAGGCCTCGTAGAGCAAATACCAGGCTTCCTAAACGTTATCGTGACATGTTGCCTCAGCCCCCGGCAGCTTTACCCGTTCAGTTGCAGTCGCTATCAGAGCCATCTTCTTCCGCGTCTATAACTCCGATGCAGTCGCCTCCCACCGTAGCCCTCTCTTCCGATCCACCTCAGGTGATTCAAAAGTCTTTGCGACAGATCTTGAAGTCTCCCCGAAACATTTTTGGGTTGTTTCGTCAGTATCATGCCACTGACTTTCCAGCACACGATCCCGAACGAGTCGCTGAAAAGCCTGCTTTGTCAACGCAGGATGACTCGAATGCCCTCCCTGAGTCTTCTTCTGCGCCGTCATTCTATCCTTATCCCAATCGCTCGTCATTTCTTCTCGGTGAATGGTACTGGAACGATGGAGTACGAAAATCTCAATCGAGTTTCAAAAATCTCATCGACATCGTCGGCAGTACCGATTTTCGCCCGGAGGACGTCAGAAAAACGCCATGGAGCAGTATTGATCGCAAGCTGGCTGGTCAGGATGAGGATAATTGGGAGGACGAACAAGAGGAGGATGGGTGGATACACGACACCGTCAAGATATCTATCCCGTTCCACAAGAAATGTCTTCAACCAGGGGCGCAGGATTATGTCGTCACAAGTTTCCATCATCGACGGTTAGTGTCTGTGATTAAGGAAAAGATCACCAACCCGACAACCTTTCCCCACTTACATCTCGAGCCATATAAACTGCTATGCCAACCTGGTAGTGCTCCAGAGGCAGTACAAGTCCACGGAGAAGCCTATACATCAGAGGCTTTTTTGGATGCACACAACGCTCTGCAGGAAAGTCCAGGAGAACCAGGGTGTAGCCTTGAAAGAGTTGTCGCCGCGCTGATGTTTGCATCAGACGGCACTCATCTTTCGACCTTCGGCGATGCCAAACTGTGGCCTGCCTATCTTGCACTTGGCAATGAATCGAAGTATCGCCGGTGTAAACCATCTTGTCGTTCCTTCACTCATATAGCTTACTTCGAAAAGGTAAATCGCTTCCATTCTACAGACGAACGACACTGACGAAACGAAATAGCTCCCGGACGCTTTCAAGGATTTTGCTGCCGAAAGAATTGGAGGAAAGGGACCCAACAGCGCTTTCATGGCCCATTGTCAGCGCGATATGTTACAGGCCCAATGGAGGCTACTCCTTGACGACGAATTTCTGCATGCCTATGCGCACGGCATTGTCATTGAGTGTTGTGATGGAGTCAAACGACGGTTCTATCCTCGAATATTCACTTACTCTGCTGACTATCCTGAAAAGTCTGTTTTTCCCCTTTTTGATATCACGGAGTACCCCATCACTCAATCATGTGTCCCAGGATCATTCTCGCCAGCATACGAAATCTCGGTGGTTGTCCTTGCCCACGTTGCCTGATTCCTCTATCCCGGGTGCATAACATCGGTATGCCTCAGGATATGGCACAACGGGTGTCACTGGCTCGCGTGGATGACCAACACCGTCGGGTTGTTGTGTCGCTTGCTCGGGAAATAATCTATCACAAAAATTTTGCAGTAAACAGTTCTGCCGTAGAAAAGCTGTTGAAGCCAGAATCTTTGGTCCCAACAACAGTAAGTTTCTCGCTCTATGGCGTGAACATCCAAGTAAGCTAAACATTCATCTAGAATGCATTCTCGGAAAGACTGGCACCGCTTGGTTTCAACATGTTTGACATGTTTGTTGTCGATCTCTTGCACGAAATTGAGCTTGGCGTGTGGAAGTCATTGTTTATACACCTTCTCCGCATCCTCGATTGCGAGGACGAAGGGCTAAAGCACATCTTAGACCGAAGGTATGCAGAGTCTTGTCGTCAACGACCAGGTGGCTCAATCTTCTGTCAGGTACCGACAGGTACCTTCGTTCGGTAGAGATGCGATCAAACGTATATCTAGAAATGCTTCCGAATTGAAGAGGATGGCTGCCCGAGACTATGAAGACCTTCTACAGGTAGGATCAGTTCTCCTTGACTGGTGTTTTCGTTCTGAGATCTGCTGCAGTGTTCAATCCCCGTCTTCGAAGGACTCCTGCCTGAACCGCACAATCACCAGATCTTGCAGCTCTTGTTTGTACTGACTCACTGGCATGGACTGGCAAAACTTCGAATGCACACCGATCACACCCTTTCCCTTTTAGCTACGCTGACCGCTGTTTTGGGAGAGCGTCTTCGAGAATTTGTCGACAACACATGCTCTGCTTTCAATACTCGGGAGCTCGCAAAAGAGAGCGCTGCTCGACAACGACGCCAGCAAAATAAAATGGCCAAACTTCCTCGTCCTGCATCTGTGCTCGCAAGCAGTTCAGCGGATACAGCCAGAAAGCCCAAGTCATTCAATTTGGAAACTTACAAGATTCACTCTCTTGGTGACTATGTTCGATCTATTATAGCATTTGGGACAACAGATTCATATTCTTCTCAATCGGTCCGTGCCTGTTTTTCTCTGTGTGCTTCCTGCGAATATTGACACATTCACAGGGTGAACGTGAACATCTTAGACCCAAAGGTAGTTTCTTGCGTACAAGCGGCAAAAATTATACAAAGCAACTCACACAGATCGAACGACGTGAGACTCGCATCCGCCAGCTTTCCTATAAACACGGCAAACAAGAGTCCGTCTCGAAGGATTTGAAACAGCGGTATCATATTGGCGAAACGGAAAAGTGCCCTGTGGTTCTTCCTCTCTTTTTACAGCGAAATTCAGGAGATCCCGCCATCAAAGTACGTTGATCATTTTCTCATGTGAAACTATCAGACACTTATGATCTTCAGGAATTCTTGTCCAAGCTCAGGGCTCATCTTCTTCCGCGCATACAAACTGTGTTACAGGTCGAAGCCGCTACGCTTCCTGAGTATTTGAGGACTGAAATTCCAGTCCGGGACCCTACAAAGCGGGACGACTGCGATCTCATCTTCTTCAAGCACGACAAGCTCTATTTGCACAAGTTAGCGCGTTTCAATTACACGACTTACGATGTTCAACGAGGACAGGACAACATTCATCCAGGTCACTCTCGCAGCAATGTCATGGTGTTGGCTAACGTGGATTCCGATGCAACAAGTCATCATTTTTGGTATGCGCAAGTCCTTGGAATTTACCATGCAAATGTTATCTACACCGGCTCCGGCATGTTGGATTACTGCCCTCGTCGTATGGACTTCTTGTGGGTCAGATGGTATGAGACCATGCCTGCGACGGACGATGGTTGGGACACTTGCGAATTAGATTGTCTCCGCTTTCCCCCTTTGAACAGGGAGGATTCCTTTGGATTTTTAGACCCAGTAGACGTTCTCCGGGAATGTCACATTATCCCAGCGTTCGCAAAAGGTCCTCGGCATGCAGATGGGATGGGTCTCTCCCGATGTGCCAAGGACGGACAGGACTGGAAGGCTTACTATGTGAATCGGTGAGTGAACATCGTACTCGGCATATGAAAGCCCGACTCACGGTCTCGCGTCTAGGTTTGCTGATCGTGATATTCTGATGCGTTATCACTGGGGTATGGGCATTGGGCACATTCATGCCCACGACCGATCAACTCCTGTCATTCCTTCTGGACGACAAGGGCCCTTGGAATTTCTTGAGGAACCAGAGCCCACGACACGGGTGCCCGATCTTCAGGATACGGATATGGAGGAGAGAGAAGACCCAGAGCTGGCCTTGGAAGATCGTGAGGCAGAGGGATGGGAGGATGTGTCAGATTCAGAGGAATCCATGGAAGATCCGGAAAGTGTAGATGAGGACACAACGATGTTTGATGCCGAGGACATGGTGTTTTCATAATTCTATTGCACGATTCTTCGATAATCACATCTACGTACATCTCTTAATCAGGGAGGCAGGGAAAGTAACACCCCACACCCCTGGCATGATTCTACTGGAATGGGGGCCGACGAGGGAGCGGGGAGCAGAGAGGCCCAGGAACGACCTGAGGACGGATGCAGGAGCCTCTCATCCGAGTGTGAGCGAGTCAGCCGCGCTCCTGGGACTTGCGGAGGGATTCGACGAGGGAGCGGGGAGCAGGGCGGCCGAGGAATGACGTGCGGACTGTGGCCGCAGCGAGGACGGGCGCGCGTGTCGAGCGTATGCGAGTGACGTGACTACGGCCGCGATGTGATAGGTGCGTTACGACGCGTTTCCTGGTCACGCGACACATAACGCTTACGAAATATTCATCTAAAACCTCTAATCGCTAGGTCATCAGGAATTCTTCACAGATACGGATGCACTGGCGACATTAGAATCTTTATCTGTCAAAATGGGACATTGTTACGAGTCTTCACTGTGTATCGTGCGTTCTGTACAGAGCGTTGCCGTTACTGATTTTTATTTGTACAGTATAAGCCATTAGCGTGCGTCGTGACTTACTGATCACTCTGATAGATGTCTTGCAGACCGCGAGCGGTGTGGGATATATCCCTAATTGCATTGTCTGTCGCGAGAAAATCAAAGAAGCGCGTACAAACGAACACCACCGTTAAACTCTGAACGTGCAAACGTTTGCACGCAACCTGCACTCTGTCAAGAGCTTCCATCAACAAACATCCTCAACTACTACACCCTCTGAACACGGTCAATCACAGAATCAACATGACACGCTATCATAAGGGAAGGAGGGGGACAAGGTGAGCACACAGCACGCTGTGTTCTGCGCTAGCGTCGCTAACGATCACGCTTGTTAGAAACACTCGCTCGAGGTGAGCATCTCTCGTTTTCACTGGACCATGGGAGTGAAACCGCTGGTACTAGGCGCGTGCTGACGCTGCGGAAAGAGCGTGCATCGGAACCGACAGTCTCGTGGGCGTTTTCGGAACACTATAGCGCGAACGCGGAGGAGAAGTCAAGGGTAGAGTCACTTGTCCGAGAGTTTCTCCGCCACGCTGGGCCCGAAGCCCTACGCGATGTAGGAGCCGTGTGCATTCGGTGAGTTTGGATTTCACTCGCTGTTTGATTCTCTTTCATAGTGCTCTCTCCTTAGGTCCACTATGCATACGTCGGACGATGAAGTAGAACACGTCCAGGTGCGCGTATACGCGAAGGACGGACGGCGTTTGCGCATCAGGAAAGGGGGAAAGGATCGATGGGCATCCTTGCATATCCCCAACGATCGTGGTCTCTGGGTGCCAATCGTCTTCGTTGAAAAGAACGCCTAAATGTCACGTCTTCCCATCCAAGTCGTCCCTACAATCTGATTGTCGTTGTACTCTATTTACTTCTTGGTCATGCGCTGTACACTAACTATTTCTTGATCATGCGTTGACATATGACAATGCCTGGTAAAAATTCACCTATAATTCATGCTTCTGGTCATGGACTGCAAGATCATGCTCGGTTGTCATTGCTATTTGAACATATGACAATGCCTGGTAAGATTTCGACTATAATTCATCTTTCTGGTCATGGATTTCAAGATCACGCTCAGTCGTTATCGCTATTTGAACATATGACAATGCCTGGTAAGATTTCGGCTATAATTCATCTTTCTGGTCATGGATTGCAGAATCTATTTCAGTCTTATCTTGCTTCTCTTTTTGTAAATTTCTGGTGAATACTTGATCAGACTATACAAAGGTAGAAAAAGGCTTTCCAAGCCGTGACTATATGTCACCACTTGACCAACTCCGACAGGGAAAATCAGTACCAAGTAATTTTCCCGATGCACAAGGCAGGAGTCACTAATAAATCCGACGGTCTGTCATGGCGTCCAGACCATAAAAAGGGGGTGGAATTTGACAATTCAGGCGAAACACTCTTGGAGCCCAAACTTTTCAATAACACAGAAAAGATCCGAAGACCTTTCGCAGAAATCAATGCCATTAATACAGACAACAGTTGGGACCCTCATCAAATACTTCACATCAGGGCAACTGGACGAGGAGGCGTTACCATAATAGACGACGACCTCCGGAAACGAATCATTGAAGAAAACAGGAAAGACGAATGGTTATTAGAAACCTTAGCCAAGATTAAAACCTTAGGACCTCGAAACATGAAGAAAGGTTTACAAGAATGGAACGAAGAAGAAGGATTGGTCCTTCATCGAGGAAAGATATATGTTCCGAAACGAACAACTTCGTCAAGATATCATCAAACTAAACCATGACAATCTAGCAGCAGGACATCCAGGACAAAGGGGAACTCTAGCATTAGTCGGACAAGAATTCACTTGGCCAGGAATATCAAACACAGTTCACCAATATGTGGAAGGATGCGCCATCTGTCAATCCACCAAGAACGACACACATCCCCCATGGTGCCCCTACAACCAACAGAAATCCCAGATCGACCCTTCGGAACAATAACCATGGATTTTATTACAGATCTGCCAGAATCAAATGGATACGACTCACTACATGTAGTAACCGATCGATTCACCAAAACCGCAGTAATAACTCCATGCCTGAAACCATCGACTCGGATGGAACGGCCAAAATCTTACTAGAAAACACCTGGAGACGCTATGGATTGCCAGATAAAATCATATCGGATAGAGGAACTCAATTCGCTTCAAAAGTAGCGCAAGCCCTGCTCAAAGAATTAGGAATCAAATCTGCTTTAAGCACAGCCTATCACCCGCAGACGGACGGTGCTACTGAACGAATGAATCAGGAATTGGAACAATACCTAAGAGCATTTTGCAGCTCTTCACAGGACGATTGGGCCGGACTAATCCCTATGCGGAATACGCCCACAACACCCATCAGCACTCAGCCACGCAGAAGTCACCATTTGAACTTCTCCATGGATATCAACCACGGGCTTACCCAGCTATTATCGGAAACACGAATGTCCCCACCGCCGACGCTCGCCTCGAAGCTCTGCAACGTGCTAGGAAGGAAGCACAAGCCAGCCTCGAAATTGCAGCCGAAGCCATGAGGATCCAGCACGACCGTTTTGGAACGGACCTGCCACCTTTCAAGAAAGGAGATCAAGTATGGCTTGATGGGAAGAACATCCACACCGATCACCCATCAGAGAAACTGAGACCCAAACGCTTTGGGCCATTTGAAATCACTGACACCATAGGAAATGTCAACTTCAGGTTGAAACTGCCCAACAGCTGGAAGCGCATTCACAACGTCTTCCATGCTAGTCGACTCACGCCCTACAAGGAAAACGAAGTCTATGGCCCGAACTACCCTAAACCGGCTCCGGACCTGATTGAAGGGCAAGAAGAATTCGAAGTCGAAGCCATTGTTGGAGCTAGGCGCTTCGGACGATGGAAGATCCTGCAGTACCTGATCAAATGGAAGGGCTACCCGGAATCGGACAACTCTTGGGAAGCCGCGGCAAACGTCACTAACGCACAAGAAGCCATAAAGGACTTCTACCGCCGGCACCCTCGGGCAGTCAAAGGAATGGAAGCCTCCATTCTGGCCCTGGTGATCGAATTAGAACTCAACAGAGTAGCCAAAGAAGATCAAATCAGAAAGAAGCTCGAGAAGCATCCGATCGGAAAGAAGCTTCTCGCTACAGGATTAGCTATCCCCCAGATCATGGAAGAGATCAACAAACGAATGACGCAGCTAAAGAGGCCGCCCCTGGTTCCTCGATCAAAAGTGCCACCACCGGCGATCAACGATCGAGAAGCGCAGCCAAAGAAGCCCAATATAGATTCGTCTCGATCAAAGCTGCAGCAGAAGCGATCGGACAACTCTAATTGGCGGACTCAAGCATACCAGGAGCTACAAAAGCAGACCAACCGAGGATTGGCATGGCCAGGCAAACGACTATGACCCCTTTCGACCCCACTCTATCCACAGTAGCCGTTTACACCGTTGTCGCGACTCTTGCTCTCACTGCTGTCTCCATCGCCATTGCCCTTGTCCTCGGATCCCTCCACGCTGCTGCCACCATTGGCGTCTCCTCCGTCGTATAAAAGACACCCTGTATCGAACAGAGACATTCCTCAGCATCCCAGCTATAACTCGAATGTCCTTTGCCCCCACACACCTCTTCTTACACAACTCCCCCCGCTATATTCTTAGCAACATCAGAATGTCTTCCGCTACCGCTTCCCCTCACGCCTCTAACACCTCCTCCCCAACCCCTTCATCCTTCGCACCATCTCTCCGCCCACTACCACACCCACGCTCATTGATGACACGGACTCCGATTACGACAGCGAGGACGACATCCCTTCAGAAGGCGTCCCAGTCGCCGATCCCCTTACAGAGTTTGTTATCCCCCGGTTCCCAGCTGAGATGCCAAACCCCCACATCGCCATTCCTCCGTTGGCTTTCGCCATTCACAACGAAAACCCTCGCATTCGAATCCGCGCCATACCCAACCCCCTCTACGACATCCGTCTCTACCAGGACCTGAATACGAACCATAGCATCTACCACCTCACGCTCGCCGAGGACGAGGCACCTATCATTCTGAACCAGCCTGGCTTGAAGAACCCCCGTGCCTTCCTTTTCTATTTACAGCAAGCAGTCTGGGCGCAAGCCTACCAGGTTTTCTCGGGACCGCTCAACCAGACTCAAGCTATTCTCCTCGCCAACCTCACCGTCACCTCCTACCGTATGAAAGGATTGATCAATCTCCCCGCCATCCGCAACGACATGGTCAATTTCCGACTGGGAGGAATCTTCACCACCAGCTCCATCCTCCTACAGGCGCACGCCATACCAGCCTGGCTCGATGTACTGGCTCGAATCCGCTACAAGGAGAACACGATCCGTTGGTTCCGATTCGCAGGACATAACGGAGCACGTCTAGAGATTGAAGAGTACGTTCCTAAAGGACTACTGCCGACCCACTCCTTCCCGCTTAACAGTCGAGGGGTTCACCCCATTGCGTTGCTACTGGCCCGGCGGATGTACCCCGGAGGATAACGTTAGGCCCTGGGTTATGACCAAACCGGATATACAGGAACAGGGGTTTCACCAGATCGACGCTGAGGAACCCATGGCAGTCGATCCCCCGGTCGATACCGAGCCCGATCTCCCGGCGGTAGACCCCTTTCAGCCCACCGACGAGGAGACCGCCGAATTCACGCGACCCACCAGTCCCCCTTACGACCCCGAACAAGTCGTCCGGGATCGCCAGGTACTTCGGCCGCTACCGGTACCACCCTCGTCACCCCCTGCTGTGTCCCCATCCCCCCCCTTACTCGGCGACGACCTCACCCGTCCTATCATTGTCGACGAAGCCTCCCCCCAGTCGCCGGACGTTCCTGTCGCAACTGAAGAGGGATGGCCTGCAGACGCATTGGACTCCGAAAACGTCTGGCCTAACCCACCTACTCTCCCGCCTTCTCCACCCACCGACCCCGCTACTCGTACCTGCTGGGAATGTGGACGCGCCGGCCATCTCGTCGTGGGATGTCCAATCACGGGCATTCGCCAGAGAACGGACGTTACGGCGCGCGGCTTTCTTCAAGACTACGATAGGCATCGCATGCAGTCCCGGCGCCTTCGTCTGCAGATGGATAGGACGGCTGAGGAATACGGGTACCACAAGCAGGCATTAGACCATTTAATCGACACCGCTAACTGGACCGGATATCCCGCTCGGAACATCCCCACCTTCGACGAAGTCCACCTGAGGAGACCCCCCCTACCATCGGTGCACCCGCCAAGCGCCGAAGACTTGTATAGAGAGGGGGTAGTGTTAGGACCGCGTCCTAACACGTGCTTCGCACGTGAGTGGATGGGCTGGTCAAGTGCTTCGGACTTGTTGCAGACTCGGACCGCTTTCTATGACTCCTTACCATTTACATGCTAACGCATGAACGCTGACCTTTGGTTCCTGATTCTTGATGTGGACAGACATTGGTTCCTGACCCCGTTCCTGGTTCTTGATTGATCGAAGATGTGGATGGACATTAGTGGTCGGATTACTATATTTGGTTATATGGCAGGTCGATGAGGTATTCTAGCTTACGGATCTCGATCGTTGACTTCGGTACCTGAGAAGCGCACAGACCAGATCTGAATCCTGCCCTAGACACTTCTGTATGTAAATAGCCGAGATGAGCTTCTAAGAAGCTCAGCTCGTTCACCTGTAATACACTCGATCTCTGCACTGCACCCGGCGTCTGGCTACCTTCTTAGCCCACGCTTCGTGATCTCTGTCAGATCTGAGAAACTCTTTGCACGGTCTGACGAAGCACTGGACTCGTCTCCCTTCCCTCCCTCCCTCCCTCTACTCATCCGCTTCTATACCGGGCTAGCTGCCTACCGCGTTCTCAGTTGGACACCCCCTCGTGTCATCTGTTGGACAGGAGAAGATCATCCGGTTCCTCCTCATCATCGAGAAGACCTCGAAGATCACCTTCTCAATCTCTTTGAGAACAAAGCCGACAGCGACCCCGAGTTCCTCGAAAGAGCCCAAAGACGATCCATCGTCTTCATCCATTGGAGTCTACGACTATACGAACCAGTGGAGGTTTAGCCTAGGGACCCCTTCGTGCATCGGTACACGTGATAGGTCTCCGACCTTACACTCTCTGGAACGGGACCCCCGTTCGCTCCCTACGCAACGCGAAGGGCCGCATCACGTACCCCAACGGAACCGAGATATGCATTGATTGGCAGCGCCCAGATGGCTGCCGTGCCACTACCCATGCCCACAAACATGAATGTTCGGGGTGCGGCAGTCGAGACCACGGCGCTCACTCGTGCCGTCTGGCTCAGGTCCTCTAGGCCTCTCACTCCGTATCATCCTCAGGCATGGTTGCGTCTTCTCCGTTCTGCTTCCTTACTATCCAAATACCCTAATCTTTATCAGAGCCTCCTTCATGGTTTCCATCTAGGCATTCCTCCCATTCTATACACTAATGCTCCTCCAAATAGTCCCTCCATTATTTCACTCTCTTCCAAATTTTGCTCTATTATTGACTCTGAATTTTCGAAGCACCGATATCTCGGCCCTTTCACACGCGCTACGCTAGAATCCCTTATTGGTCCTTTTCAGACTTCACCCCTTTCCCTTGTACCGAAACCTCACAAACCTTCTTCCTTCCGCCTTGTTCAGAACTTTTCCTTCCCATATGCTACGAGCCTCACTCATGCATCCATCAATTCATACATCTCTTCTGATAATTATCCTTGCATGTGGGGCACCTTTGCCATCTTTTCTTTCCTAACATGGCATCTCCCTCCAGGCACGCAGGCAGCTGTCCGTGATGTCGCAGAAGCATTCCGCACCATTCCGCTGCACCCATCCCAGTGGCCCGGCACCGTCGTACGTCTCTCTGGCAATGACTCCTTTGCGATTGACACCAATGCCGCCTTTGGCACGGGCTCTACCCCGGGCATATATGGCAACCTCGAAGATGCTGGGGTCGACATTCTGCGTTCTGTCGGTCTCGGCCCCATCTCCAAGTGGGCCGATGACCATGTCTTCTTCCGCATGCTTCGGGAACACCTCACGGCGTACAATCATCAGCGAACCGCCTGGCGCCATCATGTTGTTGCAAACGGTGGATGCCAGCGTTCAGGCAGCCGCATATGGTATAATGGTCCGCTCCTCCCTGACGGCTCTCATGCAGAATTTGAGGACGACATGTGTTCTTCAGTCCGGGATCTCTCTGCCCGATCTCCGCGCTCTCCGGAAGATGCCCGCTACACTTCCAACCTTACCGACGTTGACTTCGTCACCGCTCAGCTGGGCATACTGTTAGGTCGGAGACCTATCACGTGCACCGATGCACGAAGGGGTCCCTAGGCTAAACCTCCACTGGTTCGTATAGTCGTAGACTCCAATGGATGAAGACGATGGATCGTCTTTGGGCTCTTTCGAGGAACTCGGGGTCGCTGTCGGCTTTGTTCTCAAAGAGATTGAGAAGGTGATCTTCGAGGTCTTCTCGATGATGAGGAGGAACCGGATGATCTTCTCCTGTCCAACAGATGACACGAGGGGGTGTCCAACTGAGAACGCGGAAGGCAGCTAGCCCGGTGTAGAAGTGGATGAGTAGAGGGAGGGGAGGGAAGGGAGACGAGTCCAGTGCTTCGTCAGACCGTGCAAAGAGTTTCTCAGATCTGACAGAGATCACGAAGCGTGGGCTAGGAAGGTAGCCAGACGCCGGGTGCAGTGCAGAGATCGAGTGTATTACAGGTGAACGAGCTGAGCTTCTTAGAAGCTCATCTCGGCTATTTACGTACAGAAGTGTCTAGGGCAGGATCAGGATCTGGTCTGTGCGCTTCTCAGGTACCGAAGTCAATGATCGAGATCCGTAAGCTAGAATGCCTCATCGACCTGCCATGTAACCGAATATGGTAATCAGATCACTAATGTCCATCCACATCTTCGATCGATCAGGAACCAGGAACTGGGGTCAGGAACCAATGTCTGTCCACATCAAGAATCAGGAACCAGAAGTCAGCGTTCATGCGTTAGCATGTAAATGGTAAAGAGTCATGGAAAGCGATCCGAGTCTACAGCGAGTCCGAAGCACTTGACCAGCCTATCCACTCACGTGCGAAGCACGTGTTAGGACGCGGTCCTAACACTACCCCCTCTCTATACAAGTCTTCGGCGCTTGGCGGGCCCACCGATGGTAGGGGCGGGTCTCCTCAGGTGAACTTCATCGAAGGTGGGGATGCTCCGAGCGGGGTATCCGGTCCAGTTAGCGGTGTCGATTAAATGATCCAACGCCTGCTTGTGGTATCCGTATTCCTCAGCCGTCCTATCCATCTGTAGACGAAGGCACCTGGACTGCATGCGATGCCTATCGTAGTCTTGAAGAAAACCGCGCGCCGTAACGTCTGTTCTCTGGCGAATGCCCGTGATTGGACATCCCACGACGAGATGGCCGGCGCGTCCACATTCCCAGCAGGTACGAGTGGTGGGGTCGGTGGGTGGAGAAGGCGGGAGAGTAGGTGGGTTAGGCCAGACGTTTTCGGAGTCCAATGCGTCTGCAGGCCATCCTTCTTCAGTTGCGACAGGAACGTCCGGCGACTGGGGGGAGGCTTCGTCGACAATGATAGGACAGGTGAGGTCGTCGCCGAGTAGGGGGGGGGATGGGGACACAGCAGGGGGTGACGGGGGTGGTACCGGTAGCGGCCGAAGTACCTGGCAATCCCGGACGACTTGTTCGGGGTCGTAGGGTGGACTGGTGGGCCGCATGGATTCCGTGGTTTCTTCGTCGGCGGGTCGAAAGAGTTGGGCGACCGGGAGGACTGGTTCCGTGATTGCCGGGGGATCGACGACCATGGGTTCTTCGACGTTGACCCGATGAAAACCTTGTTCCTGTATATCCGGCTTGGTCATGACCCAGGGCCTGACGTTATCTTCGGGGACACTTCCGCTTGACCAGTAGCTTGCGACAGGGTGAACTCCTCGACTGTTAAGGGGGAATGAGTGAGTCGGCAAGAGTCCCTTGGGGACGTACTCCTCTATCTCCAGACGCGCCCCATTAAGTCCTGTGAAATAGAACCAGCGGACAGTGTTTTCCTTGTAACGGATCCGAGCCAGAGTATTGAGCCAAGCCATTATGGTGTGCGTCTGGAGGAGGACGGAACTGCTGCCGAAGATACCTCCTAACCGGAAGTTAATCATGTTGTTGCGGATGGCGGGGAGATTGATCAGTCCCTTCATGCGGTAGGAGGTGACGGTGATGTTGGTGAGGAGGATGGCCTGGGTTTGGTTGAGCGGTCCAGAGAATACCTGATAGCATTGAGCCCAAACCGCTTGCTGTAAATAAAAAAGGAAAGCCCGTGGGTTCTTCAAGCCTGGCTGGTTCAGAATGATGGGGGCCTTGTCCTCGGCGAGTGTGAGATGGTAGATGCTGTTACTGGTCTTCAGGTCTTGGTAGAGACGGAGGTCGTGAAGGGGGTTGGGCAGGGCGCGGATGCGGATGCGGGGGTTTTCGTTGTGTACTGCGAAAGCCAACGGAGGGACGACGATGTGGGGGTTCGGCATCTCAGCTGGGAACCGGGGAATGACGAATTCAGTGAGGGGGTCGGCGACATGGACGCCTTCCGAGGGGATGTCGTCCTCGCTATCGTAGTCCGAGTCCGTGTCGTCAACGAGCGTGGGGGTGGTAGTGGGAGGGGTGATGGTGCGGAGGATGAAGGGGTTAGGGGACGGGGTGTTGGAAGCGTGAGGGGAGGTGGTGGCGGAAGTCATTCTGATGTTACTGAGAATGTAGCGGGGGGAGTGGGCTAGGAAGAGGTGGGCAGGGGCAAGTGACATTCAATGGTAGCTGGGATGCTGAGGAACGTCTCTGTCCGATGCAGGGTGTCTTTTATACGACGGAGGAGATGCCAATGGTGGCAGCGGCGTGGAGGGATCCGAGGACAAGGGCGATGGCGATGGAGACAGAGGTGAGAGCAAGAGTCGCGACGACGGTATAAACGGCTACTGTGGATAGAGTGGGGTCGAAAGGGGTCATAGTCGTTTGCCTGGCCATGCCAATCCTCAGTTGGTCTGCTTTTGTAGCTCCTGGTATGCTTGAGTCCGCCAATTAGAGTTGTCCGATCGCTTCTGCTGTAGCTTTGATCGAGACGAGTCTATATCGGGCTTCTTTGGCTGCGCTTCTCGATCGTTGATCGCCGGTGGTGGCACTTTTGATCGAGGAACCAGGGGCGGCTTCTTTAGCTGCGTCATTCGTTTGTTGATCTCTTCCATGATCTGGGGGATAGCTAATCCTGTAGCGAGAAGCTTCTTTCGATCAGATGCTTCTCGAGCTTCTTTCTGATTTGATCTTCTTCGGCTACTCTGTTGAGTTCTAATTCAATCACCAGGGCCAGAATGGAGGCTTCCATTCCTTTGACTGCCCGAGGTGCCGGCGGTAGAAGTCCTTTATGGCTTCTTGTGCGTTAGTGACGTTTGCCGCGGCTTCCCAAGAGTTGTCTGATTCCGGGTATCCTTCCACTTGATCAGGTACTGCAGGATCTTCCATCGTCCAAAGCGCCTAGCTCCAACAATGGCTTCGACTTCGAATTCTTCTTGCCCTTCAATCAGGTCCGGAGCCGGTTTAGGGTAGTTCGGGCCATAGACTTCGTTTTCCTTGTAGGGCGTGAGTCGACTAGCATGGAAGACGTTGTGAATGCGCTTCCAGCTGTTGGGCAGTTTCAACCTGAAGTTGACATTTCCTATGGTGTCGGTGATTTCAAATGGCCCAAAGCGTTTGGGTCTCAGTTTCTCTGATGGGTGATCGGTGTGGATGTTCTTCCCATCGAGCCATACTTGATCTCCTTTCTTGAAAGGCGGCAGGTCCGTTCCAAAACGGTTGTGCTGTATCCTCATGGCTTCGGCTGCTATTTCGAGGCTGGCTTGTGCTTCCTTCCTAGCACGTTGCAGAGCTTCGAGGCGAGCGTCGGCGGTGGGGACATTCGTGTTTCCGATGATGGCTGGTTAGCCCGTGGTTGATATCCATGGAGAAGTTCAAATGGTGACTTCTGCGTGGCTGAGTGCTGATGGGTGTTGTGGGCGTATTCCGCATAGGGATTAGTCCGGCCAATCGTCCTGTGAAGAGCTGCAAAATGCTCTTAGGTATTGTTCCAATTCCTGATTCATTCGTTCAGTAGCACCGTCCGTCTGCGGGTGATAGGCTGTGCTTAAAGCAGATTTGATTCCTAATTCTTTGAGCAGGGCTTGCGCTACTTTTGAAGCGAATTGAGTTCCTCTGTCCGATATGATTTTATCTGGCAGCCCATAGCGTCTCCAGGTGTTTTCTAGCAAGATTTTGGCCGTTCCATCAGAGTCGATGTTTTCAGGCATGGAGTTATTACTGCAGTTTTGGTGAATCGATCGGTTACTACATGTAGCGAGTCGTATCCGTTTGATTCTGGTAGATCTATAATAAAATCCATGGTTATTGTTCCGAAGGGTCGATCTGGGATTTCTGTTGGTTGTAATGGTACCATGATAGGATGTGTGTCGTTCTTGGTAGATTGACAGATGGCGCATCCTTCCACATATTGGTGAACTGTGTTTGATATTCCTGGCCAAGTAATTCCTGTCCGACTAAGGCTAGAGTTCCTCTTTGTCCTGGATGTCCTGCTGCTAGATTGTCATGGTTTAATTTGATGATATCTTGACGAAGTTGTTCGTTCGAGGACATATATTTTTCCTCGATGAAGGACCAATCCTTCTTCTTCGTTCCATTCTTGTAAACCTTTCTTCATGTTTCGAGGTCCTAAGGTTTTGATCTTGGCTAGGGTTTCTAATAGCCATTCGTCTTTCCTGTTTTCTTCAATGATTCGTTTCCGGAGGTCGTCGTCTATTATGGTAACGCCTCCTCGTCCAGTTGCCCTGATGTGAAGTATTTGATGAGGGTCCCAACTGTTGTCTGTATTGATGGCATTGATTTCTGCGAAAGGTCTTCGGATCTTTTCTGTGTTATTGAAAAGTTTGGGCTCCAAGAGTGTTTCGCCTGAATTGTCAAATTCCACCCCTTTTTATGGTCTGGACGCCGTGACAGACCGTCGGATTTATTAGTGACTCCTGCCTTGTGCATCAACTTGTAGTCGAAACACGAGAGGTAGAGTGACCATCGTGCTTGTCGACAGTTTAGTTTCTGGCTTGAACGGAACCATTCGAGGTTCTTGTGGTCCGTCCAGACGTCTACCGGGTGGTCGGCGCCCTCCAAATAGTGTCGCCAAGCTTCAAAAGCTCGAACGACCGCCAGCAACTCTTTATCATAGATCGGGTAGTTGCGTTCTGTTGGTGAGAGCGACTTGGAGATATAAGCACATGGGTGCCATTTTCCATCTTCGGCGACTTGTGATAGAACTGCTCCGGTGGCGAAGTCGGAAGCGTCGCATTCAATGCGAAACGGGTTCCTTGTGTCTGGCATAACGAGCACCGGAGATTCTGTGAATATTTGTTTTAGCATTTGAAACGCTTCTTCGCATGCTGGTGTCCAATCCCAGGTGCGTTCCTTCTGTGTTAGCTCAAATAGCGGTCTTGCTATCTTTGAGTAATCTTTGATAAACCTGCGATAAAAGTTGCAAAAACCTAAGAATGATTGCACTTCTTTGACTTTTCCCGGAGTTGGCCAGTCCATAATGCCGGCCACTTTAATCGGGTCCATTTCCAGATGTCCGTGTGATATAACATATCCAAGATAGTCGATTTTCTTTTTGTGGAAGTGGCACTTCGAGGGTGGTAGGTACAGATCGTTGTCCTGTAAGATTTGTAAAACCTTTCGAACTGTCTTGATGTGGTCGTCCATTGTTTTAGAGAATACTAGGATGTCGTCCATATAGATTGCCACTAATCCGGCGTAGATGAGGTCTTTGAAGAGGGCGTTCATCATAGTTTGGAATGTTGCCGGCGAGTTGGTTAATCCAAAGAACATCACCAGAGGTTCGTACATTCCTAGATTGGTGACGAACGCGGCTAGTTTCTCGCTTCCTTCCTTCATGCGTACGTTGTTATATCCTGTATCGACATCCATTAGTGAAAAGTATACGGCTTCAGCCAGAAGGTCCAGTAATTCTTGAATAATCGGCAAAGGGTACTTGTTTTTGATTGTTATTTCGTTGAGTTTGCGATAATCCATTACTGGTCGTAGTTTCCCGTTCTTTTTCTTGATGAAGAAGAATGGGGATGCCATGTGCGATTTGGATTCTCTGATGAATCCTTTCTGGAGGTTTTCATCTATGAATTTCTTGAGTTCCACTTGCTCTCCAGGGCTAAGACTGTATAGCTTGGGTTTGAGCGAGTGATCCATTCCTTCTTTGATCTCTATCTTGTGATCCCAAGGTCGAGAGAGCGGTAGCTGTCCCTTTGGTCGACCTTCGAAAACCTTCCTATAATTCCAGTATTCCTTCGGCACTATTTCTTCGAAGGATAGTTCGGGTTTCCCTTTGGCGGCTTCTTCTGCTAGTCTTTGCGAGTTGGTGTGCTTTGTTTGTTTCCCTGTCGGTGCTTTGGCAGGTTTGCTTCCTTGAGCCGGTGTGTTGGCATATGGAAGTTCCATGGTTTCGGCGCGATGTATATCGACGCCTTCTTCGGAGTCGTTGTATAATTCCAGTGCCTGTAATGTTCCCGTATCTAGGCATCTGACGAGATAGACTCCATCTTCTTCAAGATCCTTGGAGGGAAGTGCCGGAAGTCCGTCACCATCCTCCAGAACGTCTTCTTCAGCCCATGTCGGAACCTTATAATTTCTGGTTCGGGCTTTCAGACGTTCGGCATTCAACCTTCGAGTTGTGAACTCCGGACTTGTAGGTATTGTCCGCGGATGTGGTACTGTGGTGTTTCCCACTTTCCGGCCTGGTACTGCTTTTCCCGGCTTTTGCACTGGTATTGAGTAGTCGCCCATTTGCGGTACTGTTTCCATGCGCCGTATGCTTGGTTTAGGACGTCCTGGCTTTCTTGTAGCTCTTTTAGCTTTTACCGGTCCTCCTTTTATTTGGCAGGAGGGCGGGCATCTGGTAAAGTGTAGCCCGTAGGCATGCCAGTCGACTTCTGGGTTATGTTCTAATAACCAGTCGGTTCCTAAAATGACGTCCTCTTTTCCTATTTCCGCGATATAGAATCTTGCCGATTCTGTATGCGACCCCCCTTTTTCACCTAGAACCTGTAGTTTGAGGTTGGCAAATCTGGTAATGGGTCCTCCCTTGAACTCGGTGTTCTGGACCGTACTGACTGGGATAGGGGTAGGGGTTTTATGTGTGGTGATCCGATGTGTTTCCACAAAGCGAGGGTGCATGAAGATTCCGGTGGCTCCACTGTCCACCAGTGCCTGTGTAGCAGCTTTTCTATTCTTGCCTATGAGCATTGTCTCGAGTCGGAGGGATGGTGCACCATGTGATTTCATTTCCGAAAGATACAATACATCTGGATGTCCATGCTCTTGGTCAGCATCTTTACTGGCCAGAGGAGCGTACCGATTTCCTGCAAGAATCCTACTCTCCACATCCGCTGCCGATGGGAGAGGCCTTAAAAATTCTTCGAGTCGCTAAAGGCTTGAACTTCTTCGATTTCTTCCATGCTGAGTCCCATCATCATTTGGCGGATGTGGTTGACTCTGTTTTTTCCTTCTTCGATGTCTTCATCGTCGAATTGTCCTTCGTCCATTTCTGCTTCGTGCACTGGTCTGCGACGGGGGGGCTGGAATCTTCTCTTGGGTCGAGAAGGACAATTGCGCGCCATGTGCCCGGGTTTCTTGCAAAAGAAGCACTTGCCTTCTTTGGCAAGTTGATCTCTCTCCGCCGGGGTAAGCTTCTTGAAGCGAGTTCGGACAGCATCGGCCTCCATTTCTGCTGCGTCTACATCCATAGGTTCGTATTGGGGCTCCCTATCGTGTCGTGGGGGTGCCCTTTCGTCGTAAAATGTACGTGGCGTGTAGATTTGGAATTTTCCTTTTCGGAGGTTGTATGCTCGGTCCCTTGCGATGCGCATCCTTTCGTGTTTCTTGGCCTTCTCGACCAGTTCTTCCCATGTCCCGTCTGTAGAGGGATCTTCATAAATTCCCTTTGCCAATTCCCACTTGAGTCCTCGCAGAAAATGGGTCTTCTTGGTTTCTCCGTCTACCCCGGCAAGCGCCGCGAGCTGTTCGAACAGCTGAAGGTAGGTGTTAAACGATTCCTTTCCCTGATTGACTCGGGCCAGTTTGTCGCGAGCATCGGCTTCTTTGTTGAACTCCTCAAAGTCGGTGGCTATCTTTTTGCGGACGGATGTGTAGCCGACCGTGTCTGCCCAAGTGTATTTGTTCCAATCCTTCAACGTGTTCCTGGCCTGAGTGAAGTTCCTTGCCCATATCCCTGCTGAGCCTTCTTTCATATATGATAGAGCGTAAGCGATTTTGGCGAATTCGTTCGCATAATCCTTCTTCCTGGTCAGGAACATTAGATCGATTTCGTGGAGGAATTGCTCGGTTCGTTTTCTGTTTCCACTGAAGGTGGTGGGTTTGGCCATAGCTGGTCCCTTGGACTCATTACTTCCAGTATCTGCCGACATTGTATCGGACGGGGGCTCTGGATCGTCAGGTGGTTCCGGATTTCCACTTGGTGCTTCAAAATACTCCGGTTCTGGGACAAACTCCGGTGTTGGGGCTCGGAAGTCTTCTTGGGGAGTGGTTTCCTGTAAGGGGGATGTAGCGGGCGTGTTTCTTCTAGAGATTCGACTTCCACTGGCTGTTTCTCTGGGTAGAGTATGTATGTGCGGTCTTGGCGAGTCACGATGCCTATTTGTCGGTGATTCAGGCTTGTCGAAGGTCTTTCTTGCGATGTAGTCCTCGATCTTAATGAGGTGTAGGTCGGGTCCTGCGTGGACGGTCTCTCCTCCCCAAGCCGCGTATTCGTATTCGCTCTTGCCTTGTTGTTTGAAGAATCTGGTGAGGATTCCCGCGTAGTAGAAGTGTTCTTTCCTTTCGTCGTAATAAAGTTGATCCTTGTCGACGTCTTCAGGTAAGTCTCCGTAGACTTCTGCTGGGTCTGTTCTGTAGCCAGGAGGATATCCCGCTGCGACTTCGTCCGTTGTTCTTTATTCTTTGAAGAAGAAGGGTACTGCCTGTCTTCTTCCAGCTTGTAATGCTTCCTGTAAGTCTGGGTCCCTTTTGATAATTTCGTTGATGGAAATATCAATTTGGTTGATGAGTTGGATGATCTCGGAGAATGTGTGCCCCAAGATGAGGGTTCGGAGATGATAAGTTTTGTGGGCGAACTCTCCTCTTCTGACAATAAAACGATCCCTTCAATTTCTGTTCGGACTGGTGGGGAATTAGGAGCTTCCAGTGTGTTTTCCTAGGTTGAGGAGAAGGTCCAGTGGATGAGGATTGAGACGTGGTCTCTGTTCTCCTTGGTCTTGACGAGTTCCGCTCTGATTCCGTCTGTGTCGATATTCCTTGCGATGGTTCTTCTGAGATCGGGGATAACGGCAACGGGGAAATCGTCTGGTCTTCCGTCGTGTATCTCGACGCAGTTCCTTGCTCTGATGACGTCGGGCTCTCCGTTGTCCGTGAGGGTGAACAGTGTCTTTGGTTCGTTGACGAAGCAAATCCCGGAAAATCTATATCCAGTTTTAAGGAGGTCTATAAATATTTCGGGTGCTTGTTGTAGCCTGAGTGTGGCTATTCCTGAATAAACCTTTCCTGGGTTCCGGTGTCTTGCGACTTCTATAGCTCCGGGGTTGTTTATTCTTACTTGAGGAGTTGCTGCTGGAGTCGCCGTTAGGTTTACCCTGTTGGCGATTGCTAAAATGTTGTTGACTGATGAAAGAAAGAGCTGTCTCTGCTGGGGATCCAGCTTGAATAGGGTAGGGATAAAAGAGCTCGTTCAAGTGTAAGGTCGGAGACCTATCACGTGCACCGATGCACGAAGGGGTCCCTAGGCTAAACCTCCACTGGTTCGTATAGTCGTAGATTCCAATGGATGAAGACGATGGATCGTCTTTGGGCTCTTTCGAGGAACTCGGGGTCGCTGTCGGCTTTGTTCTCAAAGAGATTGAGAAGGTGATCTTCGAGGTCTTCTCGATGATGAGGAGGAACCGGATGATCTTCTCCTGTCCAACAGATGACACGAGGGGGTGTCCAACTGAGAACGCGGAAGGCAGCTAGCCCGGTGTAGAAGTGGATGAGTAGAGGGAGGGGAGGGAAGGGAGACGAGTCCAGTGCTTCGTCAGACCGTGCAAAGAGTTTCTCAGATCTGACAGAGATCACGAAGCGTGGGCTAGGAAGGTAGCCAGACGCCGGGTGCAGTGCAGAGATCGAGTGTATTACAGGTGAACGAGCTGAGCTTCTTAGAAGCTCATCTCGGCTATTTACGTACAGAAGTGTCTAGGGCAGGATCAGGATCTGGTCTGTGCGCTTCTCAGGTACCGAAGTCAATGATCGAGATCCGTAAGCTAGAATGCCTCATCGACCTGCCATGTAACCGAATATGGTAATCAGATCACTAATGTCCATCCACATCTTCGATCGATCAGGAACCAGGAACTGGGGTCAGGAACCAATGTCTGTCCACATCAAGAATCAGGAACCAGAAGTCAGCGTTCATGCGTTAGCATGTAAATGGTAAAGAGTCATGGAAAGCGATCCGAGTCTGCAGCGAGTCCGAAGCACTTGACCAGCCTATCCACTCACGTGCGAAGCACGTGTTAGGACGCGGTCCTAACACATACCCTGGCAAGCTGAGAAAGACATACACTTCAGTCATGAGTTTCCTTTCACTGGTTACCTCTGGAACCTCAAATCGCGCACTGTGACTATCTTAGATACCAAACGCGAGAAATATCACCGGGCACTCACCGAATGGAAGACCTCTCGCGTCCATGCTCTATTAGAAGTCCAGAAGCTGTACGGTAAACTCCTTCATGCTTCTTCGGTAATACCCGAAGGACGCGCGTACCTCACTGGCCTCGAGGCTATGCTCTCGCTTTTCCACGACGAGCCCTTCAAGCCTCGGACCTCCCCTCGACACACCCCGGAAGAGATCTCCTGGTGGCTCGACAAGCTCTCTTGCCATGTCCAACCCCGACCCATCCCAGGTCCTCATACAATTGCGGATCTCGATGCTTTTTCAGACGCCAGCTCAGGCGTCGGCATCGGAATCGTCATCGGATCCCACTAGCGGGCATGGACACTCCTCCCAGGATGGCGCGCGGACAGACGTGATATTGGCTGGGCCGAGGCGGTGGGTTTCGAACTCCTCGTTCGCACCTTTCTTGTCCTCCACCCCTCCTCCCCCGACGACCATCATTTCCTCGTCTACGGCGACAACAAGGGTGTTGTTGAGGGCTGGTGGAATGGCCGCAGCCGCAACAGGCATGTCAACATCGTCTTCCGACGAATCCACACCCTCCTCAAGGAACGAGGGGCGGTCGCCCACACCTGCTACGTCCCTAGTGCGCGCAATCCGGCGGATGCACCTTCCAGAGGCATCTATGCCTCCTGGGACCAACTCCTCCCTCCCGTCCCCCTCCCCAACAACCTACATTCCTTCCTTGCACCCGTCAAACCGCCCCGCCCCCTACTTGGTTCCCTCTCGCGTTAGACCTTCGCAAGCGACCCTCGCTCGCTCTGTCTACACGCCTGCGGCGGCTACCTCAACGCGTGAGGCACTCACACCCATCGGTCCCTCCTCGGGCCCCTCAAACGCAGCAACACCCATTCCCCCCCTTCCATGGCAGCGTTTCGATGCTCCACTTCCGCTACCACATCCTAATACCCACCCACCGCGTCCATATCCTGCAGGGCTACAGCTCACCCCCTCCATACTTCACCCTCATTGTCACGCCCAGGACCGCTTAATTAGATGGCTCCCTCCATTTGCTCGTACTTCTGATCCTCGCGCGTTTGACCATGCCCGTACCGAACGTGTCATGCTGCACGGGTGGAAGTCCTCAACTCTTGAGATGTACGGGTCTGGGCTCCTGATATACCATGTCGTGTGCGACGTCAAGTGTGTTCCTGAGCTCCATCGCGCTCCCGTATCCACCCCCCTAATTCAATCTTTCATATCTGCCCTCGCGGGCTCCTACTCGGCCAGCACAATTAACAACTACTACGCAGGCGTCCGTGCCTGGCATTTGATCCATGGCCTTCCATGGACCCACAACACAGCCCTTATTTCAATCACTCTGCGTGGCGCCGCTGACCTCGCACCTCCCTCATCGACAAAAGCGAAGCGCGCGCCATATACAGTCGAGTACCTCCTCGATGTACGCCAACACCTGACGCTCGACAACTCACTTCACGCTGCGGCCTGGGCATGCGCTACTTCTCTTTTCTACGGTGTTGCTCGAGTTGGGGAACTCACAGTCGACAAGCTCTCTGCCTTCGACCCCACCACCCATGTCTGCCGGGCCAATGTTCGATCTGTCGTTCGCGACGGCCTGCCTTGCACCGCCATCTTTGTACCACAAACGAAGACCTCTGACGACGGCCAAGAGATCTACTGGTCCCCCGAACCAAATCTCATGGACCCAGATGTGGCGCTCCGTCACCACCTTTCCCTCAACTCTCCAGCAGACGATGAACATCTTTTCACGCACACTGTCAAGAACAAACGCCGGGCCCTCACTCATGTTGCATTTCTCAGGTGCATAGGGGCCGCCGCTGCACGCGCCGGCCGGCCTCCCCTCCAGGGTCATGGTTTTCGCATTGGCGGAACTCTCGAATATCTCCTTCGAGGTATTCCTTTTGATGCCATTCGCGTAAAAGGACGGTGGGCCAGTGACGCCTTCCAACTTTACCTCCGCCATCACGCAGAAGTCATGACCCTTCACATCGAGGCCCACCCTTCCGTGCATCGCAACTTTGTACGTTATACAATGCCATCAGATTCTTCTTCATAAGGTCAGTTCGCCACTCCTAGTCTTCGGGAATTCAGCCAAGCCCCTAATGCATCGTTGCTCTCCTACGTAGCCGGGTATCGCTGCTTGCCTGCCTTCCTCTTTAGTTAGGTGTCGGAACCCCTGCGGGCTTCTCCCTCCTTATTGCACTCTCATTTGTCACTCGCATGTATCTACTTTGAATTGTTTGTTTGGTCTACCAATCCATGTCTTTGCCACGTCTCACAGTTTTACAGGAATCAATGGCTTCGCATTGATCCTGTCATTTCCTATGCGAGCGGCGGAGTCTATAGAGCCGATGCTATCTCACGAAAGATGCTGATGATCACGCCGCGGTGTTGCGCTGTGAAATCAAAGACGAGTCTCAGCACGGCTGAAGTGCACATTTCTTTCAACATATCCGAGGCTATCGAATGCAGAATGTGTATTGCATGGCCAAAGCATGGTGATCATCCAAAGATTCGAAAGCCCTATGAGTGCAAAATTATGGGCACAAACAAAGTTTCTAATACCAGGAAGAATAGATGGGCCAACAAATGGAAACCAAGAAAGAGACGTACTGAGCACAGGTGTGAAATTAAGGAGTTGAAATGTAGCTATAATATTGTGAAGCCTGGATCCTCCGAGCATATTTCTCATCGCGCGTTACACAGCTTAATCATCTACAGCCCATAGTGCGCAAACGGTACCCACCGCACAAAGGATCTGTTGTTGTATCGGGAACGTAGATTGTTGACAGCGAAGTGAAGAGCTCGAGCAGCTTTCGTATCATCAGTATGGGAGCCGGCTTCTCCACTTTTGAACAGCTGTCCATAGAAGCTGTCTATAATCTGGAGACGATCTTCATCATGAATGGTCCTGCCGTGAAGTTCTGTTCAAGATCAGAATGAAGCGGACAGGACAAATGGTACTGACCACATTGGAGCCACTACTCTGCGGAATCCGGACAACAACAACGTCGTCGCAAGGTTTATCGTTTCACCTGGAAATTTTTCGCTCTCCATGGTGGGCTGGCATGCAGTCAAAAACGCCAATTGAGCCTTCGGGAGGGGCTGTGGTATGATTTGGGATGCGCGCAAGGGACTATTATCGAGAGGCGATGCATTCTCCAGCCCATCAACCAAGTCGTGGGTGCCATGGTATGCGAAGTGAGCAATAGTGGCATCAGGAGGGAAATTGAGAAGCCCCTGCGGCGATGTAGAAGCATCTTGCTCAGCGCCGGATCTGATCAGAGAAGTCGCAGAGACATGTTTCTCTATCGTGCGTATCTCGTCGCAGGTGCTGGGAGCCGGCCCGTATTTGGCTCCAGGTACAACCACTAGAACCTTGAGAGGATGTGCATCCGATACCTGTACAGGATCGAGCAACTCCAGGGTGGGTGTATATGACGATATCATGAATTCTGATATAATTTCGATGTTTCCCATACAAGGGTCATATATGCCAGCTGCATGAATGGGGAGAAAAGCAAATGGACCGGTTGGGTACCACCATATGCGTGGTGGTGATGTAGATGCCTGTAGGTATTCAAAGTGAGAATTACAAGCCATGATACTTTTCAGAAATGAACATGCCTGAAGACCTAGGCAGCGGATCACCGGCTTGACGACAAATGCCCACAGTATCGCTAAGACGCTTTGGAAGACATCATCGGAGTTATGGAAAGCTGTGGTTGTGGGTCGACCGAGCCGCTGAGCTTGCTCGGCAAGACCGACTTCGTGACTTCGCGTAGCCCTGTCGACAAGCACTTCAAGAGGGCCTTGACAGACCTCCGGAAGAGAAACAAAGCTTGCTGACGCGGCGCTCTGTATGGACGTGACAAGGGCTGCTGTATCCTGGCTAGTCAACGACGCAGAAAGCGGCACACGCTCCACACCGCCTGATGTGACCACTAACACATCACATGAGGAATGGCTGGAGTTCAGGATGACGATCGGCCCTTGCACTGCCGCTCTTTCTAATAGAGTCGGACGCACAGAGTCTTCGAAGTCTTCTAGAGTTCGGATCCGTTTCGAGGTCGGAAGCCCATCCTCATCACGTTGACAGAACGTCCCACCCTCGGCATCGACACTACCGGACACATTCTGCAACTTTGGGGAGGGGATACGATCAGAGAGGGCCTGCGAGAAAAATACAGCTCTGCCTTTCTCGAGCATCTCGACGGCCTGTTCAAGTCGACCCAAGCGGACGGCGCAAGCAGCAGCATCGCTGCTGAGTCTAAGGATTTCCAGTCGACGGCGGGATCCGACATCCGACAACAGTGCCGCGGCACGGGAGAGGAGGTCGATAGCGGTTTGGTATGCCTCCAGGGCAGACGCGTGCTCAGCATCGTCCGCATGCTGTGCCCACATCTGGGCTGCCTTCAAACGCTCGAGGACGGATGCAGGCTCGTAGGTTGCTGCATTTCGAAATACAAACATGGCTGTGTCCAGGGTTGAGCGATCTGGACACCCTTGACTTTTGCCATGCTCCACGTAGAGGTAGAAGGCGAGGGTTGTTAAAAACATGCAGCGATCAGGATGTGGTGTTGGGATGCATAGCAGAGCTTTTCGGAGTAGGGAAATCGTTTCCTTGAGGTCATCTATCCGACCGATCAGTTCAAACCATTTGGACAGTGCGCGCGCGAGGTTGTTCAATGCCGCCGGGCGATCAGAGTGTTGGATCGGGCGTAACGAAAGAGCTTCTCGGAGCAGTGAGATTGCATCATCGAGGTCGTTCGCTTGGCTTGTCTGCTGAAATTGCAGGAGCAACGCGTTCGCCAGATTGCTCAACGCAGCTGGACGACGAGGGTGCGGGACGGCACATAGGCTAAGGCCATCTCGGAGATGAGCGACCGCGCGTCGAAGATCATCCACCTGACCCGTTCGCTTGAATCGCCTCCAAAGTGCAACTGCAAGGTTGTTCAATGACTTTAAACGGGCAGGATCTGGCGCAGGGCAAATCACGAGCACTTCTTGATGAAGCCTGATCGCCTCCCCCAGGTCGCCTACATCACCTCTCCGTTTAAAGCGTCTCGACAGGGAAGTCGCGAGATTATGCAATGTGCCGGAACGGCCAGGATGAGGTGAAGGGCACAGAGTGAGGGCCTCTCGAAGAAAAATAATTGCCTCCTCGAGATCATCTACAGTGCCGGTCTGCTTGAGTCGTTTCAAGAGCGCAGCGGCGAGGTTGTTCAGTGTGCCCGAACGGGCGGCATGTGGGGCAGGACAGAGTTTGAGGGCTTCTCGGGAAAATGAGATCGCCTCCTCGAGGTCATGTTGCTGGCTGGTCCGCTTGAACCGCGTCAAAAGCGCGCCTACGAGGTCGTTCAATGCAGTCAAACGATGCGGGTGAGCTGCACGAAATAGCGTTAGGGCTTCTTTGTGAACTGAGATCGCTTTGTCGAGATCGTTCTCTGTAGACCTCTGCTTGAAACGAGCCCAAAGGGCACCAGCGAGGTTATACAGTAAAATGGGTCGTGCTGTATGCGTGGTGTGAAACACCTCGACCAGCTGTTCATACAGTGCTATACAGCCTTTGAGGTCAGAGTCATGCGAGGTCTGCTTGAACCAGGAGTGAAGCAAAATGGCCAAGTTTCCAACAATCCCATGTCGCTGTGGATGATTCGAGGACAAGGTATCCAGGGCTGCCTGTAATATATTGATTGCTGCGTCAATTTCTTCAAAATCTCTTGACGATCGAAACTGCCCCAAAAATATGGAACCTTGCTGAGCTAAATGAAGCGCTTCCTCGTCTTCATCTGGCGTCTTTGAACCCGCCGTCGGCTGAGGGGTTGCCCCAGATTGCACTGTCAAAGAGGCTCTTGCGCCGATAGCTGCAGCAAGCGTTGAAAACAAGAGCGATGATCCATCCGTGGTATTCTTGATGGCTCCTGGAAAAAGAGATATCGCCTCATCCACGTCCTGGCGGTAGCGTGTGTGGAAGAACCGCAAACAGAGGGCATCGATGAGGCTGCTGGTGCATGCAACATGTTTGGCATCGCTTTGTGTGGGCGAGAAGTGACTTTTACGATACAACGCAATCGCAGAATCGAGGGCAGTACTTGACGTCGTCAGGCCAGATCCGAACTATGAGTAGTGTCAGCTCAGAATCTCGTTCATGATAGAAAATGTCAACTTACTCGTGGGCCAAGCATCAATTCGTTCTCCGACTTTGTGCCAGTCAACCATATTTGGAAAAGATCTCCCAGCAGTTCAATAGTCTTGTTCAGGGAAATACTCTGCCCTGGTTGAGGGAAACTAGTCAAGGCGAGAGCAAGTTTGCTAGACAATTCTGATCTGTAAAGAGGCCGTGATTCGCGAAGAAGACTCAGAGCCCTGAGAAATGACGATAGCTGGCTTGATTCTTGGCAAGTCTTGAATTTTGAGTTGGCAGACGCGTATGTCCAGTCTACATCCGCATTTGTGCCTTGTTTAGCAAAGTCGTTCATATTTTCGCGATAGTGGCTTGAATGAGAAAACAATGAGGGGCACAATCAGTTTTGCCATCAGGATGGAAATATGCACTTACAGCTTGGGGAGTCTCGTGTCTAGAGACAGACAAGTCGATGAGAAGAATTCGATGTTTGAATCTTGGCTTCGCCAAATGGGACAATCACTTGGGATCTATCGACGTCAGTTGCGGTCTCCTGAATCGGAGGTTGTAAAAAGTCAAGCAAATTTGCGAACGCACAAAGCGTCCCAGGCGACTCACGAAAGCGGTTATATACCTTTGCCTCCAAGCCACATACAGTCCGCATTCTAAATCCAAGTTGGCATTGCCTTCAAGCCACGAAGTGCTTATCCTGTGCATTGCTCACTGCCTTGATGATCGACAGATGGTCTTGTGCCAGTCTAGAAAGCGCAATGAGCGCAAGGTTTGTGGAGACCTGTATCATATCAGTCACCTCTTTGAGCGCCCATACACTCTTGCACGAAGAGCGGACATCCTTGGACACCTGTGCGAGGCCAGAATGTACGAACAGACTTAATATCGTCTGTACTAGGAATACGTTATACTCAATCGATATAATCGGCCAAAGGTGACCCTGTGCATCTCAAAGCAGATGTTAGGCAGTCTCCTTGATGTTCTGACGATAAAGTCAGAGCTATGCAAATACAGATACGCAGAACAGGACAAACTTCTCGATTCACATGAATAGGGCAGTGTCGATATTTGGAAGGCGCGTCTTTCGTACACCTCTTGTTTGTCTTTGGGCTTTGAGTCGCATTCTCGAAACCGCCTATAGGCTCTGTCCTAGGATCGAGGTCAGTGAAGCGTCAATGTAAGGCGATGGACAGGGAACACGCAGCACTTGGTTCGATCAGAGGCTCAGTCGGACATGAAGTGATAGTGGCGTCAAACTGACCTTCACACAGCCTTGGAGGCAAAGTTCTATCTTTATCTCCACCCATACATAGCGATGAAACAGTATCACAGACACTGGTTACGACATCCAATGAAGCCAGCGCAAAGAGTACTGTGCATACTGCAGGAGTACGAAGTTCTTCAGCGAGCGATGTCTAAAGATATATGGCAGCGTCGACAGTGGTACCAGTCTACTCCAAACACATAACCTGCTCAAGGCAAGGGATCAGTAGCTACATGTTGATGATAGATTAGCGGGGCAGATGCAAGGAAGGTCTGAGCCGCGACTTCACTAGACGGAGGGGACCTGATGTGAGAATCGAAACATAGACTCTGGTGAGTTGATTGGAGAATTTTTCAATAGCCCGAGACGCATGCTACGCTATTCAAAAATTCGAGATGGGGAGGAGTCAGAACGACCGCCAATCAGAGTCAGATGTCTAAAGCGGTGTTTTCGACCCAGACGCATACAGTCAGGGACACAACCCATAGTTAAAAAAGACCGGTCACGTACCCAACTTTCCAACCACCAGAAACTCGTCCGCGTATTTCAGCCATATCACCCGCTTCACACGAAGAGGCGATAGCTCGAGCCTGTTCTTCCCTCAGCGGAAGGTTCATGGAGCTTCTCCAAGCAATGACGAGGAATCCAACGTATCATCCATCGAATATGCGAGGCCATGCACGAAGGCGCACTCATATTCTAAGCCCTGCATACACTGTCGCAAACAAAGAATGGAATAGTCTATAAGGAGCCCTGCACGCCTGCATTACTTATGGGAATGTGGAAACACTACAGCGGATTTTCGCCTTTCGTGCCGAGTGAACATGTGTGTTTGTCTCTGCTTGTCAGACCGCTCGTGACCTCTCGTGACACGCCCATCGAGTCGTCGGTTGTCAACGTCAATCTTCGTCCACCCATCCGGAGGCGAAGACCTGTAATAAGTAAAGAGCGCGGTTGTCGCGGGTCACGGAATTACGGAGACAGGCACACCGTGTGACGAAACAACTTGAGCAATGCTGCTCCAAGAATGCATCTCAACCGCTACAACCACATTTATTCAATTGAAGCATCTGGTAGGCCTCGCTCACAGCATTTATCTCATGCTACTAATCAGCTTTCATTATCATTATCAATCAGGCTTAGTAGGCCTCTACGATCATTGCATCACTCACCCATGGACCAGCACTTGACCAGGCTGATTTGCTCTGATTTGCCTACCTGTCGCCTGGTATCAACATATCCGAGACTGGGATATGACAGATCGATTAGAGTTGATCAATTGCTCAGTAGATCCATATTTCAAGAGCGCTCGAAAACCTTCCGGTCTTGTAGCAGTTTGCAGCCCTGATATCTGAAACCTATTTTCCCGAGAGTGGGTGTCGGCGCGCATCTCCTCGCAGTATCAATCACTCGGTTCCAGCTCGTTCTAGCCTTCGGCCATGACATCTTGACTATGGCTCAAGGCTCTCTTATAATTTGGCCCTGTAACTAACCTTGAAGGCAAGGCTCTCGTGTATCAGTCGTATCATTACAGCCCCATACCTGAATTTGGAATTCACCCTTGATTTAGTATATTGTTTCAAAATTCCTCCTGCAATGAAGGCGCACCGATCATTCTTGCGAGAGCAGAGCGCGGTCATTCGCTCTTTGAACCTTCACTCATGGCCCTTGGAACAGCGACAATGCGCATGACCCCGTTTTGATTTCTCCGATTTTCGAAATCAGACGTGCGCCGCTCGTGTCAGTGGCCTTCCACGGCGAGCCAACGAAGTCTTGACTTGTGAGTCTCTCACAATCTCTGGATGTCAATTTTTCGATGTTGATTATCGTCTGTGTTGCCGTCTCATCATTAACGAACGAATATCCTGCTTTGACTTCTCAGAAACTCCCCAGACATCCTTCTCGCGCATCAGTCACACTTCTTCACAGCGCCGTCGGGCTTCAGAAGTGAGCGCTGGCGTCAATGCTAATAAGCATTGAGGGCGTTCCTGGAATTTCCCTCAAAGAAGCGCCAACTGATCCTCCGGACTTTCACTTCGCGCCTTGGTATCTTTAAGGGACTTACACTCCTTGCCAAAGAACAAGAACTATCTTTATGGAATTAGCAGTTTGTTCAAGCTCTTGGCACGTCCATTAGTGCTAGATGCCCCAGCTGTGCAAAGTATTATTTTCTGTGGTAGCCTAAACAAGGCAACGTTTTTTGTCTGTAGGTAATGTGCCATCCTCTACGTCAAGCGAGTCACCAAGCTCATATCCAAGCAAGTCACTGTCCAAATCACGCATCCCAACCACGCTTCCCGTCTCGATCGAATCGGTTGATAATGGAGTCAAATTCTTGTGTTTTCTTGCATCTCCGTGCAGGTATTCCTACATCAACTGCCCAGGTTTCTCCTGCTTAATTGGTCAAAGTTCCATGATGTATAATTCACAGGATATTGAGTGCGTTTCTCGCTCTCTTGAGCAAGTATATTCCAGGCACACGTCACCACGCGGACAGCGCTGAATATCAGGTCTTGGGTTGACGAATAGTTCTGCACTGCCTCCATTTCACGCTCACTGTGCGTGGGTGCATCAGGAACTGTAGTCACGCGTTGCAGAGTCAAGCTCAAGATCATGGTATGTGTCGGCGAAAGGAACACTCCGTAGGTGCAAACCACCATGGTACAACCAGGTCACAATAAACAGTTATACCAGACACTGGAGAGGGAGCGCCCAAGGTTTGCATATAAAAGGGGAGCTATTCGCGAGATATCTCCTCCAAGCTCACCTGGCTCCCAACCTCGTCAGCTTACCTTGACTCAGCTCTTTGCTCTCAATAATCGCCATGTTCGCTGCCAAATTCATTCTCGCTGTCGTGCCTCTCGTCGCTTACGTGCTCGCTGCACCCGCTGATGCCAGCGCGAGAGATGAGGACTGGAAGACGAAGCTCGGTTGGGACGGGAAGGTCACCACGCCTGCTGAGCTCGACCCTAGCAACGTCTCCAAAGCCTCCGACGGCGTACGCACTCTCTTTCCTTCCACCGAATTGAAGGGCTCATAGGCCTGAGGCATCTTCAGGGCCTTCATGCCAACGTGCTCAGCGGCGGTGTGTACTTCTGCACCGACGCAAACTTCAAGGGTAACTGCGTACGTGATATTGTCTCCAAAGTCTGATCGCGCATCTAATGTACTCTTCCTCAGGTCTATGTCACCAACTTCAAGTACGAACAATTTTGCGCGATGTAGTGATGTCACGATATTAATGTTTTTTTTTCACCGTTGGCAGCTCTGGCCAGTGCGTCGGCGTTGGGTCCAACTTCAACGACGATGTCAGCAGCTTCGGTCCTGACAGGGGTCTTACTTGCACCGTCTACAGGTTTGTCCCCTTTTCCCGTTATTGTGATTATGCTTTGACCGATTTGTTCAAATTAGTGATGCTGGATGCTCTGGTCGTGCTACTGGCGGGATTGTCTACCCTGGTCAGTAGCTTATAATCTGCTTGAATCTGATGCAGAATGTTCTGACCTTCGATTGCAGGCATCAACAACTTAGCTGATTATAACAACAACGATGCCATGAGCTCGTTCAAGTGCACTTAAACCACGGGTAGAAATGATGACATTGTGGGTGTTTCAAATCCAAACCTGGTACACAAGGGTTTAGGTTTGGGAATTGTAGGGAATTGTATGAGATATATTGTGAACAACGACACCAAGTCTGATGGTATGGCATTTTCGCTTAAGCGGCCGCTGTTAGCGTCGAGCTCCTTTGTGCCATTTTGTGCCATTTTCCGAACCAAAAGCCCGAACCGGATCCAAAGCTCAAACCAGAACCAGAGTCGAACCAGAGCCTGAGTACGCTGCCAACGACTCGATGATGAACGGCTTGTCGTTCGGAGCTGATTTTGTAAGCGTCGCCGTCATGTTTTTCAGATATTCCGCCTTCAAGAAGAGGCGAATAACTTCACTGAGAGAGGAAAACACGTAGCCGACTCGTCTTCAATTCAAGGAAAAATACCACCCTTTGCGGCCGAACAAATTGTTCGCTGACAACTTATTCTCATGGACCAGCGGTGGGAATCCGAAGATGTGGTAGGCCACCAGTCTCATGGCAAGCGGCGCGAGAAGGTCCAGAAAATATAAGCATCAACACAGCCTAGGCCCAGAAGACGTACGTTGTCAGGTGTGCCGCCTATCGGTCGTCTATCAGTACGCCAAACTGACATAGCTGACTTTGGATGCAGAGAGATAAGGGGTGACGCGCCCCCAAGAGGGAAATTTTCCTCTGTTGTGCTCGTAAGACGTATTCGCTCGCCGCGCATGGGGGCATGAGGCGAGCGGACAGGTCGAACAATGGGGGCAAATCCGCATCTGAGTTGGAAAAACGAGAATCGAGATGCTTCGGCAAGAACACATGGGTCCCGCCACCCACCTAACTCGTCCAGCCAATCGCGAAGCAGATATAGAAGCCCGATTCAGCTCGAGAGGCAAGGCGCGAGAAGCGGACGCATTTGCCACAAAGGGCTCGCTTAAAAGCTGGAAAGGCGACTCGAAATTGTTCATCTACCATTCTGTCTCTGAGCCACTTGACTACCGACACGACCTGATGGCTTGCCCGTATGAAGCTTTCCAGCTGGAGGAGAATGCTCCCTCGGCGTGGCAAAGACACCTCGTCCTTGCCAATGGTGGTGTGACCCTCCCCTACGCCAACCGAGCCTTGGCCGATGTCCATTCCTCGCTGCAAGAAATGGCTGCAGATTACTCCGTATCAGAGGTATGGTCTCATTTGAGAGGGAGATCCACGCATTGTCTTTACCTTCCTCCTGCCACAGGGCACATCAGTCGTGCCCTCTGGACCAAATCAGTGGGCGGACGCCCCATCCTACCCAAAGCCCATCCATGCATGGGCATACCCGGTGCACGTCGTCTCTCTTGGCGACTACGCATCTCTTCAGCGGATGCTGCCAACTGGGGGGATCGTCTACCCAGCAGCGCCGGTGACGTGGGGTCTGTCGAGCGGTGAGTTATCGTTTATACGAACCTATTCATTGCATACTTACTCTGCACACAGCCCAGGAGAGTCCGGTGGGCCCGTACTACCCGCCACCTGATTGCGCACCCCCACACGCGGGGTTGACTACAGGAGCAGCAGTCGACATCCCCGCCCCACGGACGCGCGTCGTCGTCTGTGATGCGCCGCTGTACATGCCTACGCCGCGGAGGGTTACGAGCACTGGGTCCCTGGCAAGGCTCGTACCATCCCGACCGCGATGGCGACCGATCCCAGCGGAGCTGGAGGACAAATTCGCGGGTGCGGCAGCGGTCTCCACCCCAGCGCCCGATCACCCACCGAGTGCTGAGGACAGCTTCGAGGGCATTGCCCTCAACAAGACAACCATGAGATCAAGAATGCCGATTCACAGGGATAGTCCTGTGGATGGTGACATTCCCGAGGCAGTCAAAGCGTCTGTTCAAGGGCGCGCCCCCAAGCAGCCTGAGCGGGCCCGAGCGCCAAAGAAAGCTCGCGGACAGACCGAGTATGGCACCACCGAGTATAATTGCGAGGAATGCCTGATCGGGTTTCGACGCCCTCACAAACAGAAGCGCCATATGCGCGAAACGATCGCGCATTCTCAGCCCACCAAGCGATGCAACACTTGCGGGAACAAGTACTTCCGCACAGACGCGCTGAGAGCGCACAAGAGGAGCAAGCACGGTGCGCGGCGGATCCAGAGACGGAGGAAGTTGAGTGGGCGGTGAGCAGAGGAGGGTGAGTGCTGGTGAGTGTTTTCGCACTACCCCCTACGTCGCATCCTCCCCTTCTTATCGATTGTACTCCTGTCTCACCCTCTGTTGTATCGCAGAACACCACCGGTCGCATGGATGTCCCCCTTTCAAGTCCGAATCGATCCGCGGGCGTGACGTTCGATTTGCACCTGTCTGCGAGGATATCCCAATCTGTTTGTCTTTACTCACATGTATCGGTCACAGTTCCCAATATATCTGCACTCTCTACAGCGCTTTATTATATATGCGAAATGCCAGATGATGAAGTGGTAGATGAGTTTCTGAGTTGCGTCCCTTTGTACGATGGCTGCGATGGTGAAGGAGGGAAGTAGCAGGAAGACACGTGAGACGAACTCATCAAGTCAACTTGTCGCTTCATGCCAGTTCATCTCAACTTATGCCATCGTCGTTGCTCAGTCACTTCTGCTCTTCTGCTTGCGCTCAGCAGCGACGTATTATCATTGCCTACTTCTGCTTACCTCCAGCACTGCTAACTCAGGGCGATATCGAGCATCACTTCCGTCTGACACACTTTCATCGTGTATGCACCCGACAAGATCGATCCAGGCGCGACCGCACGCCAGCTATCTGTTCGCTCCGCACACATCAAGGGAGCAGCCACGATGAAACATTAAGGCTACATGACTGCGCCACTCGTATCGATCTGGATGGATGACAAGGCTCACTAAAATTGCAGGAACTGGGCGGCACCATGCTCACGCCGGAGTCGACAGCAAGCGAGAGTGCAGAGAAGAAGATGTCAGACTCTGTCCAATTTCTACAGGCTGGGAGGATAGACGAGTTGCGAAAGACGGTTGAAAGTGATGTGTACTAGAACTCGAACGTGGTGAGTAGATTTCATCTGGCTGAAGTACATGGAGTCGTCGTGTCACTCCACGGTTTTCTCCTTATATAGGCGTCGCATCATTCTTCTATGTCTCCCCATTTCCCTGAATTGATCACGCACCATAGCAAGATCCACAGCTACTTGCGAGGCTGCTAATGAAGGATAGTTTTAGTATGTGGTGCAACGTCAGTGTCGTCTTGTTAAAGTCAGGTTCCCCCCGCACATGGCCAACTCGTTCTGCGTTCCCTGCCCCTGTCTCCGTCTGCATCGGTGCGCTTCACCGCCATGTCCACCGCGATAGTCATTTCTTAGCTCTCCTGACGCCCGGACCCCGCTCCCCGGGCCTTCTGATGTGCTCCTCGCGCCGAAAAGCAACGCATCGGGAAGCTCGATCGGCGCAGATCCTCGGAGAGCGCGCGCCTGCTCGTCGACGTCGCCCGGCGGTTGGGGTTACCGGAATGCATGTATCCTAATCTGGATCACCATCGTTTGCGAGCACTCTCAGTCTGTTTCCAGCTCCGGAATCATGCGGGGCGCGAGCTGGTTAGCCAGCGGATATTGCATTGTCACCTCCTCCTGCGCCACTACCCCGCCTCTCCGTCTGATCCCGCCCCTTCAGCGCATACACTCAGCATGGCGAGCGCAGTGACTCCGTAGGACCGCGCGGCACATGTCCTGCTGGACCTGATCTGCGCCCACTTGTTTCATTCCCCGACGGTGCTCTCGGACGTCGGCTGCGCGGATCCCGCCTTTGCCCTTGCCTAAGCTGCTCGTCGAAGCTCCGCATCTTCGTTGAGGACGCTCTGCGCTGCAAAATTGCCGGAAAGTCCGAGCTGTGGCTTGATATAAAGGCCCGGCGCAGGAGCCTCTAGGCTCTTCTCGATTTGCCGCCGATCCCCTCCCCTCCTTCGCGTCTGCCTGTCGGACATCTGGCCCACGCGTAGGGTGCGTTGTCCATCATTCACGGATATAGCCCATCGAGCATTTTCTTCCGCTTCGCATCGCTCTCTCGTGTCTGCCTCTCATGGCCTTCCTTCCTGTCCTTCGACTCTCAATTGAATCGCCCCATCCAGTCTCCATCGTCTGAAATGTAGAGCACAAGTTCTCGTGGTGCATGGCGTGGAACCAGGAACTGCAGGGTCTTCCGCTGCCCTTCTCTATTATACACGCGTTGCATATGTCTAGATGTAAACTCCTTACGAGCGCCGCGTTCGTCTTGTCGGCAAAGTACACGGTGGTCGTTCTCTCCGGTTTCCCTTGGCTCCTCACTAGGGCGTCGTGCGAAGCCACGAAACGGCGCGAACCCCCCAGAACGATCCGCTGGATCTGACCACCGCCCGCACCCTGCACAGCTATCATCCAAGACCAACCCCGAGCATGCTTGTCTCGGTTCTCGATCTCCCACTCGTCGACGAGACGCGTTCACGAGACACAAGGGTAAAGATGGGCACAATGTCTAAAATTACATGCCTGGCGTGCGACTCCGTCCGTCCATGTGCGCTTCCCTCGTATAGCGACTGCGCCGCGTCTCGAGCAATAGCGCCCTCAGTACGGCCGATTATGTGCGTGCCTTGAGGTGAGCGTTCATTCGGCCCTGCATGCACTGTCGCGGCTCGCGCGCCGGGCAGGGATGGCGGAGCTCGACGAGCTGACTCGATGGAAAGCATCATGAGCGACAAGCCGGGTACCGTCGTCATGCTGTACGAGGCTGAGAGCCTGGTGATTACGCGCGTCCGCGTGAGTTGAAGGAATGGTTTGTTATTTGTCCGATCGTTGGGGATGCTTGTTGTTTAGAAACAAAACAGACTCATGTATTAACGTTTAATTACGGCTAGCTGTGTGCCTAGACGAACACCTGTGTATCGTATCGTACTGTATGTAAATTGTTGTGATGCTTCTCTGAGAGAACGAATTGATATGACAGACCTTGCAGGTGATCTCTCAAGGTGGGAGACACTGTGAGCCGCCTTGGAATCGGCATCGCAGCTCTGCATTGCTAAGAATACCACAGCTGGCTGCATCCGACAGCTTTAAGCATCCAAGCTGAGCAACACGTGGCGCCAGAACAGATTTGGGTCACTACTTCTCGGTGGGCCAGATACACCCGCCTGCCCAAGGATGTGAGCGGTTCAAAGTAGCTGGTGTATCGGGTACACCGGTGAGACAGTTGAACCCCTCGAACTGCATCTTCGAAGACGCGAAAAACGGCTGCCCAGTGAGTCCAGCAGAGTGAGACTACGAGGAGGATTGCATAGATGAAGGATGACATTGTGTGCGGAAGGACAGCAAACATTGTGTTCAAAAGAAGAGGCGAGAAACCCTATTGAGAGAGGGAGACATCTCTCCAAACACTCGCCCTTTGCTGCTGACCAAACTGTACGGACGATCTGGGCAACATGCTGTCATGGGCCAGTGGTTCACTTCCGGAGGTGGAGTAGGCCGCGAGTCTCCTGGAAAACGACGTGAGAAGAAAAACATAGTGAACGTCGACACAGATCGAGGCCCAGAAAACGCACGTTGCCAGGCGTGCCGCCGATCGGTCGTCTATCAGTACGACGCGCTGAGAGAATTGGCTTCGGGTGTAGAGACGATAAGGAGGGACGCAACCAGAAGGCGGTAATCCTCCGTTGTGCTCGCAAGGCGTACGTATTCGCTCGCCGTGCATGGGGGCGCGAGGCGAGCGCATAGGTCGAACAATAGGGGCAAATCCGCATCTGAGGTGGGAAACCGTGAATTGAGGTGCTTCGGCAAGAACACATGGATCCCGCCGCCCACCCAACTCGTCCAACCAATGGCGAGGTAGCCCGATTCAGCTGGAGAGGCAAGGCGCGAGAAGCGGACGCATTTGCCACAAAGGGCTCGCTTAAAAGCTGGGAAGGCGACTGAAAGCAACTAGAAAAAGTTCATCTGCCATTCTAAATCTGAGCCACTTGACCATCGACACGACCCAATGACTTACCCTTACGAAATGTTCCAGCTAGAGGAGATCGCTCCCTCTTCATGGCAAAGACACCCAGTCCTTGCCATTGGCAACGCCACCTTCCCCTACGACAACCAAACCTCGAGCGAGAGCCGTCAAACGCCACAAGAAACGGCTGCAAATTGCTACGAGTCAGAGGTACGATTTCGTTTGATAGAGATCTACGACATTATCCTTACCCCCTTCTTTCACAGGGCGCAGTGGTCATGTCTTCTGGACCGAACCAGTGGGCATATGCCCCATCATACCAAGAGCCCACCTATGCAGAAGCGATCTCAACCAACGTCGTCACTGTTGGAGACTACGCATATCCTCAGCAGACGCTGCCGGCTGGGGAGATCTTCTACCCTGCAGCGCCAATGACGTGGGGTCTGCCAGTCGGTGAGTCATTCCACATTCACCTCATGCTTGTATATTTACCCTGCCCTCAGTCCAGGAGAGTCAGGCGAGTTCATACTACCCGCCCGATTGCCCTCCGCCCTTCGTGGGGTGTGCTGCCGGGATACCAGTCAGTTTCCCCATCTCCCGAGAGCATGAAGCTACCTATAATACCCCGTTGCACATGCCCACACCACGGAGGCTACGAGAATTGGGTCACTAGCGAGGCTCATACCATCCCAACCACGAGAACGACCGACCCCAGCAGAGCTAGAGAATAGATTCGCGCGCGCGGCAGCAGCGTCTATCGTGGTACCCCAGTACCAGTCGAGCGCTCAGGCGGACTTCGAGGGCGATGCCTTCATACATACAACCTAGCAATCAGAAACGACGATTCACGGGAAAAGTCCCGTGAACAGCTACATTCCCGAGGCAGTCAAGGTGTCTGTCCGAGGGCGCACCCCCATGCAACCTAAGAGGGCCCGAGCGCCAAAGAAAGCTCGTGGACGGACCGAGTACGTCACTACCAAGATCGCGAGAGATGCCTGATCGAATTCCAGTATCCTCATGCCCAGCAAGCAGTGCGACGCTTGCCGGAACGATTAAGTCCACACAGACGCTCTCGGAGCACACAAGAGTAGCGAGCACGGTCCGAGGCTGATTTGGAGGTGGATGAAGTGGAGTGGGCGAAGAGCAGAGAAGGGTGGGATTTTCAATCTTGCCCTCAAGGTGTCCCCCGCGTTCCTCCGTCCCTCCTCCTTATCGATTGCCTTTCTGTCTCCCCTCTGTTTATTGTAGAGCACCACCGGTCTCACAAATGTGCCACCTTCACGCCCGAATCGATCCGCGGCCGTGATGCTCGATGTGCGCCTGTCTGCGAGGATAGTATAGGAAGATATCCCGATCTTTTTGATTCAACTCACATGCATCGGTCACAGTTCTCCAATATATCTGATCTCTCTACAACTGTGTGTTTCGTATGCGCCTCAAGGTGACGAAGCGCTAGATGAGTTGCTGAGTTGTGTCACTTTCCTGCAGCTGCACACGATGAGACACGACTGACACGATGGCTGCAAGGAACACGTGAGAGACAGCGAACTCATCAAGCTGACTTATGCCATCGTCATTGCTCAGTCTCTTCTGCTCCTCTGCTCGCGTTCAGCAGCGACATCTTGTCAGATCTACTTCTGCTCACCTCCAGCACTGCTACTTCAGACCGATGTCGAGCACTACTCCCGTAAAACACACTTTCATCGTGTATGCACCTGACAAAACCGATCCAGACGCGACCTCACGCCGGCTGGCTGTTCGCCCATCACACATCGAGAGAGCCGCCACGATGAAGCAGGAAGGATACATGAGTGCGTCACCCGCGTCGAACTGATGTAGTTAAGGATCACTAAGATTAATAGAACTGGGCGGCGCGATCCTCACGCCGGAGTCGATTGCAAGCGAGAATGCCGAGAAGAAGATGACAGGCTCCGTTTTGTTTTTCCATGCTGAGACGATAGACGAGGTGCGAAAGACGGTTGAAAGCGATGTGTACTATATTTCGAACGTGGTGAGTAGATTTCATTTGGCTGAGGTCCTTCCGATCAGTGACCGTGGGTGCAGTGGGATGTGGAGAAGATCGTGATCGCACCCTATGCTATTGCTGGAGGCTCTCAGTGGCCTTGATGTCGAGGGTGCTGGCGCAAGTCATGAATTTATCAGTAAGTCCTTTTTTCATTCGCACTTTGGATGCTCAAGAACATCGACGTTCTTCAAGATATCTGCACGCGCCTTCTTGAATACCTGGCCATACTTCTCAGACTTTTGTAACAGGGGCTCGTTGCATTCTCCATGGCTCACTTTAACTCGAATTTAAATTTCGTGTATGCTGCTATCAACGACGATGTCCGGCCACTCCTTACACACGCATTTATCGTCAGTCTGATTCATGAATAGCGAGCTCCGCAGTACTCAGAGCGTCTCTGAAGCGATTCACGAACATCTCCGAAATTTCTACTCAGAAGCCCTTAGAACTGCGTTGTCACGGTCTACGTTCTATGTGATCATGGGCTTTTACCTACAGATCTTCCATCGATCATGGTAGATCTAATGCTAGGAGTCAAAGCAAATGTCAGTCTGCTCTATCAGGTGAGTAGCACTCAAGTGCGTAAACAAGACTATTGTTTCAGTCCAGGCGCAATTCGAATTGAATGAGCCCTGTGCTCACGTTGATCCTTGTTTACTCTTTTCTAACGCCACTGCTCTTTGTCTTCCCTCACTCAAATCCTGGTCCGCTGCTCGCATATCAGTGCTTTACCTGCCCACTTTACACACAGCAATGGCCGTGCACGTCTCATTGTGATTGACAGTTCCCTGAGTCTTATTGTAACCAAACTTTCCGCTTTTCCTGAATTACCAATTTCTTCGTTTGCGCTTCAAGCCACGTCGACGCCAGTAACCTACGAGGCTCGTCTCGTTTTCCCCTTCATTTATTACATGTCAATCTGACACAGTATCGTGGTATCTAGCATATTAGGCTGTGCTCGTCGTGTTGTCTTGCCATATTTTTGGTGATTCAAAGGTTCGGCCGTATGGCTAGAATTCTGGACTGTGATCAGGGTTGTTCGAATAACTGCATAACGGCCTGGAGAAATAGCACCGCGCTGCCGACGATGCTGTCTACACGCAAACTACTCATATTCTCCTTTGTCATGATGGAGCCAATGATCAAGAATACATAGAGGATAGTCATGCATTGCGAGGAGAGCCGCGATGGATATTAGAGAAGCGCAGCTGTCCAAAGAACTTGTAGTGGACCCATGCTTCATTTCGGCAACTCGGCGAGGAGATTGAAACTGGATGTTCCGTCGCCTTCGCTCCTTGTTCCTCAACAGCCCTCAGCAACATAGCGAAGCGTGCTCGTTCCGTCGACGATGAAAACGAACCTTCGAAGCGAACACGTATATTGGATGAAAAATCCAGCCGTACTCCGTGTTTGTGCTCTATATGAACAAGGACTGGTCCGTCATGTCCATGTTCTCGATTCATGACGTGGTAGCTAATTTTGTTTCCACAAAACTCGTAGAATCAATACCAAAGCAGCGTAAGCTCCCGGTCCTTACCAGATTACTCATTTTTGTATATGGATTATGTAGACTTGGCGACTCTAAGTGATGCCGTCGACGGCAAAATTTGATTCAAATTCGCTTTGGAGATCGAAGAGTCATCACTGGTGTGCCCCTCACATTCGATGTTTGTCCGGATCTACGTAAATTGAAACACCTATCTCTGACCTGGAGCGCGTATCACATAGGCCCTGGCTGTCACCGTTCGTCGTTTGTTCTCCCTTTCTGCTTCCTCCGATCTGCGCATCTCTGCGCATATTCCGTCCTTCGATGGTGAACGCATGGAGACCGATCCACTCATATGGCCAAACCTTTGCTACTCCCTCACGGCTGTATGGAGCGAATCAGTCGAAAGGATAAACAAGCCTGCAACCGCGACTATCACCACCCCTCGCCCTGAGATCTGTGTACGATCTGGTATAAGTGATCGGACATTGGCCTTTCATTACGATCCCCTCCTCACTATTGAGGCCTTGATGAGAAAGCTCCAAGTCGAAGAAGGCGTCCCAATAGAACGCCAAAGACTGTGCTTGAATGGCAAGATACTTCTTGCGGTCAAGAGACCATTAACCTTGGCTCAGTGCTTCATCAAACCGGGGCGGACTCTAGGCCTATATCAGCAGAAGAACAAGCAGAGACAAAGCATCTACATCCATTCCCCGGCTCCCAGACTGTTTCACTCACGCTCAGTATCATCCCGGGATGGGAGTTCTCATCCGTACGACCAATGGTACCTGCAGAGCGAAAAGAGAGTGGATGGCAAAGCGTAACGTGGGCAGTGCAATCGCAAGACACTCAGGATGATGAACGGCTCGTTGAATCGGATGTCCCCGACATACAATGGGAATACGACTTGTCGGTTTTTGTATATATTTGATTTTCTGAGGACTGATGCAAGCGTGTGGATTCCACAGACAACCTTTGACGGGACTTGTGCAGCCTTTGCGCCTTTCTCATAATTGTTTCGATCCTACACATCCCGTCATCGATTCATCGAACTCTGTGCTTGTCCTTCATACCGAAGTGGCCGAATACCTCGAAACAGCCCTTTGTTCTTTAGAACTACCACTTTCTATGCGCAAGTCCTTCATAAGGTGGGTCATACTCGTCTATATCCCTGGGGGCTACTATTAACAACAGTGATAGTTACTGGCATGCTGACCTTATGAGCCATGCAAATATCGCTCTGCGGTTCTTACCACAAGCCTCATACGAACTGTCTGCTTCTCTTGTAATAAATCCTATCCCCACAAGAGTCGTCCGTATCTTCATGCTCTGGAAGGGCGTCCCGGCCTCCGAGGAGCAACGCTGGGCATCTGACATGTTTCAGACGAGACTATCAGATCAAGGTGGTTGGGCCTCCGTCGTGGGGAGCAAAGTCTCGACGAATCTCGCACTTCCTCTGGAAGTGTTTGAGTGGGGCGGCATGGAGGTCAAATAACACGATTTAGCTGGTGGTCGGTAGACTCCGGTGGAAGGGCAGTTGCTCTGTGTGTGCACTCATAAGAATGACCGGGGAGCAATAATTTTTGACCACAAACACCCGCACAATCTGGTCTCATAGTATGAACTGCGAAACTGTCCAATGCTCTTGGGCTCGCTCCGCGCGCTTTCGATGTGATGCTCTATAGATTCTGATTATTTCGTTACAACGCGTAGACTACGACAGACCCGGTATAATTACAGCACATATACAAAGACGAGCGAACCGCGATAATACCAAAACGAAGCTCAGAGCGAGAGAAGGGGCAAACAACATTAACACTTTTTTCAGTCAAGAGATGAGCGAAGAGGGAAATAGAGGGATGGAAGAGGAAGAAGGTGAACCATGAACAGAAAGAGGTAGAAAGGAACAATAAGATAGGAGTTCGAGCAGACGTAAGGAGAAGCCGGTCGAAAGACGTAGGTTGATACCCACATCCGTTCGAGACGATGTCGGATGTTGGAATGACAGAGGAACAGGCGCAACGACAGACGTCGTTAGCAGTCTACGAGCAAACGCGACGAAAAAAATAGACGAAAAAAAAACAAGCACGACTATGTGAACGTCAGCAAGCTCTCAGCAGGGACATCGCGCTGCGCCTTGGCCTCGGCCGAGTCCTGCCACAGACTCATCATGTTTTTGAGCACGCCGTCGAGAAACACCGAATAATGTCTCGGCGTGTGCTGTGCGTCGATGGCAATCTCGTCCGACGCGAGGGTGCTGATGAGCAGGCTGCTCACGGCGTAGATCTTTGTACGCTGCTCCTCGGAGACGACGTGCGCAAAGCGCGGGTGAAGTAGCTGTGAGGTGAAGTGAAACGGGGAGCAAAAACAGACTGTCAGCCTCTGATATTGCTCTCGGTGATGGAAGGATCCTCCCCGTCAGGCAAGGGCGAAGTAGGAAAGAGGGAGGAGGCGTGGAGATATGGAGATATGGAGGCGAATCTCACCTTGACCAAGAAAGCGCCCGCAAAGCCCGTCCCGACGAAAAAGAACTCGGGGGCGTACTTGACGAACTGCGTCGCCACCATACGCTTCAGCCATGCATCCACGAGCGCGAACGCGGCGTTGATCGACTGCTCGAGGTAACGGCTCTGCTCCTCCGTCTTCAGGATGTTGCTCGCGATCTCCGATTGCAGACCGTACGAAATTACGATGAGGCGGCAGTATTCCAGCAAGCTGATGTGCGTGGAACCCATCAGCCCCATATCATCGTGAGAGAAGTGAGAGATGCTTACTATGCGACCATTCCGGTGCGCAGCTGGTCGGCCATCTCTGTAGGAGACACGAGAATGAATCGCGCCGGTCAGTATATGAGATCAGGATCCGCATTGGGAAGCAAAGGCGTACCGATTTCCTCGTGCAGGTCCCCGCGCATCGCGGCCTTTTCGAGCGACGATGACGACAGCCTCTGCGTGAACGCGTCGATGACGGTCGCTAGCGCCTGCGCCTAGAAACCGAAATAAATTTAGTTTCAGGTGATGAATCGAAAGAGGCGCAAGGGGACACACCCGCTTATCCGCAGGGTAGCTCTGCACCTCGGAGGTGGTGTCAATGAACGCGTTCATGATGCGGAGAAGCTCGATGATGGCAGGGAGATGTGCGTCGAACGGGTGCTGGAACGTCGACGCGGAGCACCAGCGCGAGCTGTTCCGTATGATCTACACAAGTAGATACGCGTGTAAGCTCGTTGAACACTGGCATGCATGCAGCATGCAGACAGAGCAGACAGCCAACGCACCTCGTCCTCGCGGATCGTGGGTTGCTTGCCCATCTGCATTGACGTGCTGTAGTCCATGATGCAGCAGATCATCCACGTCCGCCGGCGGTTGAGCAGCTCCCGCTCGTGTCGCTCGTCGGCCGGTGGCTCGTTGGAAGGCTTGTTCAGATTCAGCTCTACGGCCAGCCTGTCCCAGTCCAAGGTCACGGTCAATACACGCGCAAACAGACTAACACTGAAAAAGGGAAAGGTTCCTAAAGAGGAAGGTAGACTGCTCACCGTGAAGCGACCCCCGTGTAGAACGACCCCCGGTCCTCCTCCCACGTGCGCGTCGGGCTACCGTACGCGGCCATGATCAGATACGCCTGCGACATCTCGACGCACTTCCAGCCGTCGATGAACGCCGACGCGGCCGCCGCCTTGGCGAAGTGCATCGCCATCTTGTAGATCTCTGGACGTTGGGTGTAGTACCGCGAGGAGACGGCGCAGACTGTGCGGGCGCGACGTGAGCTACGGCAAAGGTCAAATGGAAAAGGTCAAATTACCAGCGGTGAAGAGGAAGGGACACCGGCGGAGAACGGAGGCGGGTGTGTGAATCGTCTCATCCAAGATAGACAAGAACGGCTAGGAACGAGCATCAGAATCCCCATCCTACACAACGAAGAGAATACCGCTCACGTTCATCTTATGAAAGAATCTAACGACGTCCGTACGTCAGAAAGACAACCCCCCGAAAGCATATACGACGTATGCAGACTCACATGTCGAACAACGCTTTCGCCTCGTCAGGCGAGATGAGCCCCGAGATTAGGATCTCGGGCAGCATCTCGCGCTCGATGACGATCTGCCGTAAATTCAAATCAGCCGACGGTCCTGTATAATTAATTGATCGTCAGCATTATGAAATTCGATAATAATCGGGATGTGAAATTGTGAGACTCCTCGATCGATCGATGTGGGACCAAAAAATTCCAGCTATCAAGATTTCCACGAGCGGCCATCCGGGACCAAAAACCCAAAAACTTACCGGGGCTGAAATACGCGCCGTTCGCGATGCCAAAGTCCATCTCCGGCACGCCCTTTAGACCGCCAAACGCCTGCGACCACGCGTCTGCGTTGGCGTTGGGGGTAAGGTTTGATGGCACGTTCAGCGTCGGATGGTGCCTCTTGCCGTACTTGAGGGAGCAGCTCGCAAGGAAGCCCAGCGGGGCAGTAGAATCTGGCAATGAGTGGAGCCGCAGCGCTCCGCCGCCGCCACCACCATCTCCACCGCCGGGGCGATGGCTGGTATGCCGCCGCACGATGTGCGTCTCCGCGCTCTGCTCCTTCTTGCACAGATCCACGTCCATCGACTCGCTCTTGCTCCTCTGGCTTTCGTCCTCGTCGCGCTCCTCGTCGTCTTCCCCATCTTCCTCGAGCTCGTCGTCGTCCATCTCCTCGTCGACCTCCAGCGCGCTGATGTCGATCGCGCCGCGCGCGACTTCCCACGCGCGCGCGCTCGCCTGGTGCTTCTCCATCCGCGCGAGGACCTCGCTGTGCGCCTGGCGCTCAGCCGGAGTGAGGTTCCCGAGGCGCGCTGGGAGAATCGAGAGCGGCGTGACGTACGAGCCGGACGTGCCAGAGCTGGAGGAGGAGCCTGGGGCGCAGGTGTGCAGACGCGACAGGATGTCTGCGATCGACTGGTCTTTTTCGCGGATTTGGCGGAGGAGGTGCTCCCTTTGGCTAAATCGGGCAATTCATTTTCGTTTTCGGTTCGCGTTTCGGGTCGGAAGTTGAGCAGGTGCGGAAGGGAAGGAAGACAAAAGAGAGGGCGTCTACGTCAGCAAGGTCCAGAGCGCCAGGGTCTGAGCCGCGTGGGACAAAAGCAGTCTCCATCGAGCCAAAATGGCTGGAATGAAGATGGCGCGAAGGCGAAGAAAGAACAAGGGATGGCGCGAAAGGCAATAGGGACGACTCATCGTCCCGATGCGGAATTGCAAGGGGACTGGAAGATCTGTCTGTCGGACTTACCTCGGCGTTCTCGCCTTGCGCCCCTCGACCACACAGTGGTGTCCCCCTACGTTGCAGCGCACGCATGCCGGCTGCGCGTCGGGGAATATGCACTTCATCTGCAAGGCGAGCCAAGGTCACCGAGTTAGCGCATGTCGAGTAGGCATTGAGCGGACGCGCACCTTCAGCTTCTTGCAGCGAGCACAGGCACCAGGTAAGCGCCCACCCACGGTCGTCGCCACGGCAGACGTAGCGCCCACATAACCAGTGGAAGAGGGGCTGGCGCCAGACCCAGACGCACCTGACGCCGCAGCAGCTTCGGAGATAGCGATGGATATAGCCTTTTCAGACCCTCTTCGCGAGTACGGGCCCGAGCTCGAGGAGGACGACGGTCCCGCGTTCAAATACGGATGCGAAACGTGCGCGTGAGCACGGGGACTCGACCGCGGACTGGATCGGGTATTCGAGCTGGAACGTGCACTGGGGGAAGAGAGCCTTCCAGTTCCAGACTGCCCTTGGGCGTTGGTGACGTCTCCGTTGCCATTGCGCGGGTGCTGTTGTGTGATGTAAAATGAAGGATGGGACATGGAGGCAGCGCTTGCTGTGCTCGTGCTCGGCACGGGCGTATCGCACACGCTGTCGAACGGGAACGGGTCGAACGGGGGGCTCGTAGACGTGTCCGAGCATGTGTCGAAGATGAGCGACGGCGTCGACGCTTGCGTCTGTGTTGGTGACCCCGCCGCCGCCATCGCCATCGAGAGCGACGACGGGGATGTGGAGGATGACGGGATATGGAAGGTGTCGTGGGTGTGATCACGATGGGGCTGGACGTGAGTCTGGCTGTGAGTCACGGGACCGTTGGCACTGATGATGTCTGATGAGAACGAAGGGTGTCGGTTAGCGATGCTCGGAAGGGCGTCACGACAGAATGAAGGGCGAAGAGATTTGACAGGATGGAAGATGAAGAGACAGGATCGAGGAATGATGGATAATTGAAAGGCAATGAAGTAAGGAAAACCTGCTTGCCTGTATCTGAAGGCTGGTACCACAAGTCGTCCAACGCGGCGTATGCATTGTTCATCTGCGGCGCGGCGACATCGATCCCGTTTACGTGTCCGCCGTCAGAGACTGCGTTCATGTCAAAAGAATAATGCATGAACCCGTTCACGTCCAGCATCGACGGCTGCTGCTTCGCGTCGACGTCGGTATACTGCTGCGTGGCATCCTTCGAGGCCATGTTCGAGATGTAGTTCGAATGTGGGAGGAAATTCTGGTGATCCTGCTCGTGACGATGGGGTGGTGCTGTTGCAGCTGTTGCGGACGTTGGTGGGGGTGATAGTGGGAAACAGCTGAGTAGACGAGATCCGGATCCGATTGAGGCAAATACTGGGACTGCATGCTGTATCCAAGCGAGAGAGGCGTGTCAAGCATGAAGACGCGGAGGCTACGATGACCCGCAGAGTCAGGAGACGGAGTACGTAGCAGGAGGTGGTATAAACAAGAGGAGGATGCAGTAAGCGTTCAGCAGGTATGTAGGCACCTGGGCAGTTGGACAGTCAGTGTACCCCATCGAGCGCGGAGGGCAGAGACTTTATAAGCGAAACTGTCTGGCCGCGCCTTGCACGGTTCTGGCAACAGTCAGTGATGATTCAGGGATCCACGTCGCTGGATTCCCAGGAGACGCACATAGACTCGCCCGATAGACGCCTTCTCCACGACCCATACGTCTGTCCTCCACTTGCAGACGTGCGTCTATTATAGGAGTCGACAGATCGGATCGAGGGGCGGATGCCATAGACGCCGAGGGTGGATAGGGTGGGCACGGCATCATTGTCCCGTCGAACACCACATCAGAAGTACACCATCTTTCGAAGAAGGGTGCGTGAAGTTTGGGTACGGCAAAGCCTCGCGCGGGGACTCCCGAGAGGCATTTTGCACTTTTTTTTAAAAAACAGAGAAGCAATATACGACTCGAGATTAGCGGGGGAACATGGGAACATGAGGAAATTCAATCGAAGGACCGATCTTCCCGGATCTCACAATCCATGTGAGATAAAAGTTGTGAGATACGATACAGTGCGAACGTTGTGATCGAATCGACGCCTGCCAGGTTGCAGTAGGCTTGACTTGTTCTTGCGCGTGTGGTGGTCTCGCAAGTTGAGGCAATGCGTGAATCATCCCCAGCGTTGTCGATTGTGTTTGGCTCTATTACACATCCATACCTCCGTTCATCCAGCCGTATGACTCCGGTTCCTTCACGCACGTAGGCGCTCGGCGCGGCCCGTTCCGCAGACCTTCTTTCATCTCCCTCCCAGAGTTCCCACCCGAGACCGATAGTCCGTGACTTGACGCTTG
>JBCAQO010000030.1:0-65834 GCA_039111635.1 Heterobasidion occidentale | reverse complement strand
ACACGCGAAATGTGCCGCGCGGCAGTCCTCCCGCCTTGGCTGTACGGCCCGTACGGGCGTGGGCAGTGGGTCCGCTCGCTCAAGTCCGGGACGAACCAGCTCGTGTACGCGCTGATCGCGGGCCCGCCAGGCAGGCCCATGCACGCGCAGAACGTCAACCCGGGCTTCGCACACGTCGCGGACGCCGCGTGCGCGCACGTCCTAGCGCTCTCCGCGCCGCCTGCGCGCCCGGGAGAGAAGAGGAAGCGCGTGGTCGTGATGGGCGGGTACGGGCTCTGGCGCGAGGCCGTCGCGCACCTGCATGCGGCGCGGCCGGAGCTGGGGGCGCGGTTTCCGGTGCTGACGGGAGGAGAAAGCGAGCGGGACCCACAAGAGTACGCTATGTTTGACGGGGGCAGCGCGCGGAGGGTGCTGGGGATGGACACGTTCAAGACATGGGAGGAGACGATTGTGGAAACCGTGGACGATATGGTGAGGATGGAGAAAGTGCTAGATGTGTCCACTCCGTTGTAGGCTACAATGTTTAATCTACACATGTAAACTGTAGTGTAAATGGTGTGGATCGGCAGCTTCAGACGTTGGAGGTGTTGACTGACAGAACGCGCCAGTACAGTATGGCACGAAACTGGGGTCGCCGTGGCCACGTTCACGAGGGACCCCGAAGACTGCTGCCTCTGCTGGACATCAAACGATGTTCACTCCCTACGCTCATCAAGGATCTTCAAAGTTTTTTGTCATCACTCGGAAAATTCTCGTGAACCTGGTGTCTGGTTTTCGCCCACTGCCAAGTCATCGAAGCTCTGGAGTCATCAGGACTCGGATTCGCGTTATACGTACAGTCCGTATTTATTGCTGCCTTTTTTCCGCCTGTGCACATCTGACCCTTCGCGACACGAACAGTAACAGCTCTCATTCCGTGTACTAGGTTCTCGGACGGTGCCCTTATTTTTCCCTGCCGCATCTTGCCTCAACGTCCCCAATATTCCGCCTGAGAATCACCTCTCCGCGTCGCCCTTTCTGACTCTCTACTGACAGTAAGGAATCCACGATGCACCAGGTATGTAACAAGTATCACTCTCTTCTACATCGATGCATTGGCCCTCCCGATCCGCCACTGATCAGTGGCTCACCAGGTGCGACAAGGGGGAGTGTGCATCGAGGATATACTAGCAATGCGTTTAGCTCAGCGGGCTTTGATCGTCTTCAAGCAATTTTCATCATCAGGGCACGCATCGGACCTCGATACCGCGGCCATACTCTTACATAAAGCTCTCAATATGCTGGCGGCGGAGCATCCCCTGCGACGCAAGCTTTCAGGGACCTTGGCAAGCGTTCTTGGCACTCGATTCGAGCACACCAGACGTGACTTCAACGACCTCCAAGATTGTATCACGCTTAACGAAGAGATATTGAGGATTTTACCTGCCACACATCCCGATCGATTAGGTATACTCGACAACTTGGCAACTGGACTTTGGGCACGATTTGAACAAAAAGGTCGCGTAGATGACCTTGATGGAGCGATTTTGCTCCGCCGGGAAGCCCTGGCGCTGGTTGCTGATGGACATCCTGCTCATCGTTTCAACTCGTTAAAGAACCTCGCGGATGCGCTTTCGACACGATTTGAACGAAACTATTGTATGGAAGACCTCAAAGAATCAATTTCTCTCTATCGTCAAGCTATCACACTACTTCCTCCACATCCTGGTCGTGCTCCCTCGTTGGTAAATCTTGCAGATGCGCTTTCTAAACGATTCGAGCAGCAAAGCTTGGTGGGAGATCTTGAAGAGGCGATCTTGCTTTACCGGGAAGCCCTCATATTGTTTCCTGCCCCAAATCCTGACCGTCCGAGCTTGTTGAACAACCTCGCAATTGCACTTCTGACACGATTCAAGCATGTAGGTCATACGAATGACCTTGAAGAGACAATTTTGCTTCACCGGGAGTCCCTATTGCTGCGCCCTGCCCCAAATCCTGATTCATATCGCTCGCTGGACAATTTGGCAATCGCGCTTTTGATGCGATTTGGACAGAAAGGTCAAGTAGATGACCTCGAGGAGGCAATTTTGCTTCAACGGGAGGCTCTCATTCTCCGCCCTACGCAACGCTCTGAGCATTTCAGCTCGTTGAACAACCTTGCAGATGCGCTTTCAACGCGATTTGATCAGAAAGGTCAGGTGGGCGATCTCGAAGAGGCGATATCGCTGTACCGGGAAGCCCTCCAGCTGTCCCTAGCCCCACATCCCGATATACGTTCGAGCCTGTTGGCCAACCTCGCAATTTCACTTTCGACCCGGTTCAAGCATAAGCATCAGGTGGATGATCTTGACGAAGCTATTTTACTTCTACGGGAAGCCCTTAAGCTCCGCCCTGCCTTACATTCTGATCGATCTATCTCGTTGGATAACCTCGCCAATATGCTTTCGATACGATTCAAGCAGAAAGATCAGGTGGGTGACCTCGAAGAGGCCATCTTGCTTCATCGAGAAGCCCTGACGATTCGCCCTGCACCACACCCTTATCGTTCTTGCTCGTTGAGCAATCTCGCAGTTGCACTTTGGACACGATACGCGTGGAAAGATCAGACAGATGATCTCGAAGAGGCGATCTTGCTTCACCAGGAAGCCATTTCTCTCCGCCCTACTCCACATCCCGATCGACCGAGCTTGTTGAGCAATTTCGCGATGGCGCTTTCAACGCGGTTCCAGCGGAGTGGACAAGTGGATGACCTCGAGGAAGCAATTGTCCTTCAACAGGAAGCCCTCGCGCTTTTGCCTGTATCACATCCTGCTCGATGCTTCTGTCTGGCAACACTCGCTTCATATCTCTGTCAGAAGTCAAGAAAGTTAGACGACAAGTCCTTTCTGGACATCGCGATGCATTTCTTCCACGTTGCAATGACGTCGGAGCCAGGACCCCTGCTAGATCGCTTGAATGCTGCTCAGGTGTGGGCGATGTACGCAGATAATGCCAAGCACGTATCTGCTATGGAAGCCTACCTGGCGGCCGTTCAACTCCTTCCTCAGGTCGCGATGCTGGCTTCGGACATAAATTCGCGCCATCGACTACTTGCCGACCGCCTCGGGCCCACTGCACTTGCCAATCGTGCTGCGGCTTGCGCTATTCGCTTAGGACAATTCGAACAGGCTGTTGAGATACTCGAAGGAGGCAGATCCATCTTCTGGACACATGCCCTGCAACTTCGAACATCATTTGACGACCTTCAGCAATCCTGTCCAGAGCTTGCGCACCACCTGCGCGACGTCTCCCGCGCTCTCGAGCAGAGCTCAATCTCCGAGGTTTCTCGGATGGCCCACGACGATGTACGACGAGCGATGACGACAGAGACCAAGGCAGTACAGTTCCGCCAGCTCAGTGATGACTGGGTGGCAACGTTGGACCGAGTTCGAGCCTTAGAAGGCTTTGACGACTTTTTGCGTCCGAAGAAATTTCGATCGTTGAAGAGGGCTGCTGCACACGGTCCCATCGTCCTCGTCAATTCCGCCACGTCTTCATGCGATGCACTCATAATCACGTCCACCGGTGTGGAGCATGTTCGACTTTCTACTAAGCTGACTAGCCATGATATAGCAGTTCTTGCCAATTCCATTCACTGTGCATCAACTGGCAGGCTTTATTCATTTGCGGAGGAAATCCAGGCCCCTCTGGAAAATCTTGTGAAGAAAGTGCAAGTCGCTCGCGATCCTGTGCTCATGACACAGGATCGGAGAGCCGGACGACGACGAACTCACAAGATTCAAAACGCCGATGATATATTCCGCAATGTTCTAGCAACACTTTGGACGTTCTTGGTTCAACCAGTAATTCACAGTTTGAAGCTCGAGGTGAGATTGTATCGCAACAGACATAACATACCGCTGCATTCAACTTTCTATGCTATGCAGAAATCTGAAACCCCTCCGCGTGTGTGGTGGTGCCCAACGGGGCCGTTTGCTTTTCTCCCGATCCATGCTGCTGGAGTTTACGATGCCAGGTTAGGCGCTCCCGATGATACGTCAAAATACATGGTGTCGTCCTACACGCCCACGCTGAGCTCGCTCCTTGTTCCCCTAGCTCCTCCGAATGCGGATTCCTTCAAGATGCTAGTCGCCATACAGCCTGAAACCGAGGGTCAGGCCCCCTTAGCCAAAACCCACGAAGAAATGCGTCAAATCGAGAGACGTGCATCGAGTTTTTCTCTCATCAAATTAGGCGCGAAAGACTGTCCGCCGTCCGACGTTGACGCTGTCCTCTCCCACCTTCCGCACGTTTCTATTTGTCACTTGGCATGTCACGGCGTTCAAATCCCAGGCGATCCCCTGTCGAGCATGCTTCTTCTCAATGATGGTCCCTTGAAGGTGTCGAAGATCATGACGCAGTCTCTGCCAAACGCCTCTCTGGCATTTCTCAGTGCGTGTCAAACGGGTACGGGGGACGGACAGATTCCCGACGAAGCCATGCATCTCGCGGCGACAATGATGTTCGCTGGGTTCCGCGGAGTGGTGGCTACCATGTGGCATGCATCGTTCTCGATTCGTCCGGTGTCCTCGAGCTAATCTGACGTTGGGACAGGTCGATCGCTGATGACGACGGCCCCAGGATTGCAGATACGTTTTACGGCCATCTCCTCCAGGGCCATCAAGAGGGCTCGGCTCCCGACACCACGCAAGCCGCTCGAGCGCTCCACCTTGCAGTCAAGAAGCTTCGTGAGGACCACAGCAACGAAAATTTTGCGCGCTGGGTGCCGTTCGTCCATTATGGGTTGTAGGAGTTCGGCGCGCTGCGTTGCGTAGGCGCTAATCAATGAGAAGACGAATAAATCGCATCTAGCAAAAAGCTAGACGCAGGTCGAGTTCAATTGGTGGTGCTGACTCGGCCGCCACCACAACCCGATTGCCTACTGCACACAGGGAGCCGAGGTATAAATAGATGGCCAACGGCGGCCACGGCGCCTACCTCAAGCAGATGGTCAAGGATGTGTTTTTTTTCGAGAGGTGTACTGCTCAGAGGTAAGTCGATGCATCTGTCGTGATGAAGTGAAGCGGTGGACGAGTGGAAACCATACTTACCGATACAAATCTGATGCTGCGTGCGAACTTTGGACATATTGTGTGTACGTGGCGTGAGATGTTGAAAAAGACTGGTATAGCCACGCGCTGCGAGCAGGTCAAGATCTACGAAGCACCTCGGACCGCCAGATGCGCAAACACAAGCACGATTACGCAGTTCAGGTTGCGCATGAGCACAGGCCGCGCTGGATCCCGAACGCGCTCACAAATCAGACGTATAATTAACGCGAGGTAGTGGGATCTATTTTTGTCGCTCCGGTTCCTCAGTCATCGAGCGCGCGACAAAATCAAAAGCGAAAGAAGATACGAAATGGAAGCGCGGACGCGCGACTGTGATGGTCGTGGAACGTGTCCCTCGAGACCCCGATGGCTACGCAGTGGCTACGTGCACTCTGCGTCTCCCTACTGGCCAGTACGTGGAAGCGCTGGTGCGCTGATGGATGATGCAGGTGGCCGCATAGCTAGGGGGCAGGACTGGCAGTTTGGTCGCCTGGTATGGTAAGCAGCATGTACGAGAGCAGCGGGAGGGGCGTTCCGGTCCCTATGGGCACCAAAGACTCGGATACAGCACGCTCAGAAGAGCTCGGTTTTCCACGGGCATATCCATGGGATCCAGAGTGCGGCTGACAGGATTGGACGAAGAGACGGATGCAGATGGGTTTGTGGGGAAGGAGGTCGAGGAGTCGGAGACGTGCTGAGAAGATATCGTGCTGCTGCGCATCGACGAGATTAGTATGGGAGGAAGAAAGAGCACAGCAAAGAGCGGGGAACAGAGGCCGTGGAGAAATCTATGAAAAGCGTCGGAGGGTAAGTGTTCGTCGACGGGAAGAGCAAGACAATTGACTCATCGGAGGGGGCGATGCAGAGGCGAGGATCTAGGCGTGGGAACGAATAGCCGTTCTGGGTGGCGGCGGTGTTGGCGCCTGTGGAGGAATTGGACTGCGTCGAGAGGACCACACTTCGCCTTGCTCTCCTTCCCCTCCCTCGTCTGGAGCCCCCTGGGTCTCCCTCACCTCTCTCTTTCAACCCCTCTTACATCTCTCTCTTCACGACCACCATGTCCTCCCCATATCCGGCATATGGCGGCCCCAGCTCCAGCGGATACCTCTACCCTCCCAACGGTAACGGCACTACATACGCCCTCAACTCTTCCAGCACCGTCGATGTCAATAGCAACTACAACAATGGCCTAAGTGGTGGCAGTGTAAATAGAAACAAGGATAAGGGCGAGGGCGACCTCGATCCGCGCAGGATTTCGCGTACGCCCAGTCCAACCCCGAGCGAGGCTGCAGAGCTCGCCCGCGACAGCCTTCTCGACTGGAAGACGCTCTTGAGCTGGAGATTCTGGATTCGAAAGGAGTGGCTATGTGCGTCCCCGTCCTTTCATATCCTCTTGTGGCATTGAACCAATCTGGAACTGGCGACTGGCGGTGTTGTGTTCGTACTGTGTGTTGCGTCCGGGCGCTATAGGGTACTACGTCGGTCTGACTATCATCGGCGTTCTCACTGCCCTCATCACCATCTATCATAAACAAATCGTACACTGGCTCACGCCCGCTGCCAACTGGATGCACAAGTGAGTCTTTTGGTCTTTCGTTTTTGACTGCCTTCTTCCCCCCTTGCGGTGGCTGTCTTCATCATCACCATCCTCGCTACCACCTCATCCATCCGTCTCGCCTGTTTATCGTCATCCTTCAAGCCACAAGAATCTGCTCGCCTGCCCAATGTTCACTCGCCCCTCTTCACCGTCCGATCTCGATTTACCCCTTTTTTCTGACTTTGCACATAGTTTGCCCGCCGGATGGACTATTCCCATCGCCATCCTCTTCGTCATTTCCTTCCCACCCGTGAGTCCCTCGTCCTCTACCCGTATTCCAGTGGCACAGCCACGCGCACAGCCGCATCTCTGGTGTTCATCAGCCACCATCACCGATGTCCCCATACGAGCATATGCGCATACATCCGATCTGGCCCTTGATGAACATCGTACTCAAACAACATCGCTTCCGCCTTTCTCACTACCTTCCACTTGCGGCCTTTTACATGTTCGCTATTGGCCGTTGATTGATGACTGCTGAGTCCTGACTCCTTTTCTACTGTCTTCACCCGTTTGCCTATTTCGATGTTCCCGAAAGCATCTTTGATCCTAATGACAATCAACGTCTGACTTCATGTACGCACATAGCTCTTCGGTCATGAAATTGTCGCCATCCTCTGCGGCGTCGTTTGGGGCCTCTGGATTGGCTTCGCCATCGTCGCGGCCGGCACCTTCATCGGCGAAGTAGGCAACTTCTAGTGCGTGCTTTTCACACTCCCTGCCTTGACTTTTGTGTTTTTTTTCTTGTCTTCATTGGACTTCACTTTATTGTTTTCTCGCTCTCTCGAATTTCACATTGTGCTCATCAACCCCCTTTGTTTGATTCTCCGTGCCTTGTCGCCTCGGTTCCGCGTGTTCTGTACCGCATGTTCCCCTCTCGATCGACGCCACGCAGCGCGTTCAAGTACTGCTGCCGCGCGCGAGGCGAGAAGCTCGAGAAGACGAACATACAGTACGCGTGCCTCGCGCGTGTCGTGCGCGAAGGCGGCTTCAAGATTGCGCTTATTGCGCGGCTGAGCGCCATCCCTGGACACTGTGCGTGTCCATCTCGAGTTGTCTGTATGCGTGTCTGACCTGTGGCTCTGGCATCTTGGCGATCGCAAAAACACGTATGGATGGTCGGGAATAAATCGATCCGCTCGCAGTCACGACCGCGATCTTCTCCACGTGTGGCATGGGCATCATCACGTTCTCGCTTGCTGCTATCCTCTCCTTGCCGAAGCAGTTCGTCACCGTGTACCTCGGTGTGCTGCTCGAGGGCGCTGGCAGTGCGTTTTCTCTCTCTCCTCCTCGCATTCGCACGATGGAATTGACGAATTTTCACTTCGTTCTGCGACTTGCTGCCGCGGTTAGCTGAGACGACGGAGCAGAAGATCATCAGTGACGTTGTGCTCGCGCTCACGTTCATTATCACTATCGTCGCTATGTGGTATATCTACCGACAGATGGGCAAGGTCCGGCATGCGGTCATTCATGACCGGCGCAAGGCCCGGTACGTCCCTGCGCTCTCTGCCCCCTGCATTCCTGGCTGTTCGATTTTTATGAACGCTTTCTTTCCTCACCCGCAGGCAGAACAAGCTCGAAATCTACGGCAATTCGGCCTTTGCGGCCTCCTCCGGCACGACTTTCAACCCACGCGGCTCGGAGTCCGACATCCCGTTGCACGCACCCTCCGCGCGGACCTTTTCTGCAGACCCCGAGTCCCAGGTGCAACACCAGCAGTGGGACGCGCATGGACGCGCTGTGGGGTACGCGGGCGACCCGCGCGCAGCCGCGCCCGATCGCATTCCGACTTTCAGGACGGAGGGCGGCGGCGGGTACGGTGCGGACGGGAGGAGGTATAAGCGGTCAGGTGCGGGTGCAGGCGCGGAGGAGGTGGGCGTGGAGTACCCGGCGAGTCCGAGGGCAGACGGGAGGATCCCCGTGAGGCAGATGAGCAACGACTCGGTGACATTTGGGCATCGGAGGGAGCCGGATAGGGCCGGGACTGGGGCTTCGGCCCAGGCCCAGGTGTATGCCCCGCGCGCGAGGACGACGTCGCCGCCTGGATTGGCGCACTCGCAGTCCCAACCCCAGGCACAGTACGCGTCATACGCTTCGCCACAACCGTTCGCGGCTGCGGGACCCGCGACGGCGCCATATGCGTCCTCCGCGTATGCTCCTGCCCCCGTCTCCGTCTCCCCCTACATGACCTCCACGTCGCCCGTCGCGCAGTTCGCGCCGGCGCCGTACGCTGCCCCCGCGGCGTCGGTGCCCTATACCCCATCAACGGCGCAGTACGCGGCGTACCCGCTCGAGTCTGTATCAGCATCTGCATCCGCTACGCTGCCGACGCCGCCGTTCCCCCAGCAACAGCATCCACAACAACAACAGCAGCAGCAGCAGCAGCAGCAGCATCGACCGCTGCACCAGGCGTCTGGGAACGTGGCAGGGCTCGGCGCGTACAGCGCCCAGGGCCAGGCGTACTCCGCGCGGCAGTACGCGACGTCGCCGCCGCCGCCGAGTTATACCACGACGGGGCCGCAGTGAAGCGGCCCCTCGGCGCGCGCGCGCGTAGGCGGGCTGCTGGCGGCGCCGTGAGTGATCGCTTCCGATTCTTTCTTTTTGTGTAGATATATAGCGCGTTGTTTGTTTGGTGAGCGTACAGTATAGTACAGTGCGTGGGCGCGTTCGTGGGAGGAGGCGCGGGTGGATGGGCAGGGCAGGGAGGTTGAACGGCGGTGTTGTTGATTATGTATTTAGGTTAGGGTATACGGCTTTTTAGTGTACTGCTACGACTATTACTATCGCTACTACTACGTGTGTGCGTCGACGACGGCGACGGCGCCGAGGGACGGTGTGCGCGTCGCGCTGCATGGACATCTTCCGATCCTTATGTGTTTTTTCTTGTGTGTGTGTTTGTGTCGATAGCGGTTCGAGGTTGGCGAATCAGACGGCTTGTTATTGTTGGATCTGCGGAAGCAGACGAACGTGCGCCGCGGGATCTGAGACTGAAATCTGTGAAACCTTTTATTTGTCTCCCCTCCGGATCATGCCAACGAGTTCTTCGCTATGTTTTAGTGCTGATGTTGATATGCTCGCACTCCTACAGGTTTGTGCTCAAAGTTGTCGTGAAGCTTAATCAAAGCGTCGTCGTAACGTGGTGGCCGACAGTTGACGCTGACTCGAGCACCGACAGGTGAGCTGTCGTGGTGCTCGAGCTAGCGGCAATCGTCACGGAGGCCTAACATTTTCGACCTCGCATTTCGCCCTCCCAACTCCCTAGTCGCGAAAAACGTCAAGCGGTGGACGCTGTCTTCTTCCTGGCGTCAATCTTTCTCCTCCCGCTACGACCCGGTCGTCGCTCGATGTCACGTCACTGGAATTTTTTTCGCTCAGTGGAGCTTTGGCGATGACTTGCTGTGCGGACAATCATGACGCGGCACTGTGATCTTTCTTTGCAGCGCAGGCGGTGAGGGCAGTAGCTTTGATTCTAATTCTGGCAATGCGCGTAAATTGCGACGGCGTCTAGAATCGGATGCGAACACAGGACCAGCCACTTGACAGCTTTCGCCGATCCTTCTGTGACGAGGGCAAATATCTCCATTTTTACATTCCTTTTGGGCTGAATGACCTCCATTTCGATGACAGGGGTATTTTTCACGCTGTTGGACTCGGATCAAATAAGCATCCATTTTCAATCGGTCCAGTCATGGGTCGCGCCGTTTTCTGTGGCATCAGCAGTATCGAACTGTCCCGGACAGCTTTCGAACACATCGGAGATGTAATTAGCCTATGTACTTGCACCTCTCACTTCTCTGCATCTCAGACCCCTCCCCCATTTTCCCCGCTGTCAAGTCAACACCCGATCTGCTAGATGGATTTGAACGACCACAGCCCTCACCCAGTCATCGTCGCGTTTATGACCGGCGCGACTGTCGGTGTCATATTCCAGACCTTATTCTATGGCAGGTATCTCGAACCACGTACCAGAGCCAAAGGCTGATCTGTACGTTGTTCGAGCAGGCATCTTCGTGGTCGTTATTCTTTTTTCGACGTATGCCCTTTTGTGAGTTTCTCTTGTTTTAGATATACGAGAGTGCTGATGGCAATCAGACGGGAGAAACCGAAGACCAGAGTGAAGGTGGTCATGCTGGTCACATCCCTCTGCATGTTTGTGATCTCGAGTGCTGTCTGGGCACTGTCTCTGGTCAACCTCATCGAGATAATCAAGAATATTGGTTCACCCGACCCTATACCATCGCTGGATCGCGCGTTCCACGCACTGAATCAGGCAGGCAATCCTTTGTATGTGTCTATCGAGGTCTTATACTTTATAAATGTACGTATTCTGCCCCCCCCGTATGATCTTGTTCGATCGTGTTAATGTCTCCTTTGCCAGCCCATTCTCGCCGACGGTGTTATCATCTGGAGGGCGTATGTGTTATGGCAGGGGAACAAGTCTGCTTTGATTGTCGTGTCGTGCTTCCTCATCGCAGGTTATGCGGGTGAGCAGCAATCTCGGCCTTTTCCTGAGCACGATTCTGACTACTCGGCATGAAAGTCTCTTTATGCATATCAGTAGGATGTGCTGTCAAGGGATCGCGCTCGATAATGTATTGTGTGCCGACATGCAGGTCGTTGGGTTGGTACTGTTTCTGTCGACTAACGTTGCCACCACTTTCTCAATCATGTTTACCCCTGGTGAGTGGCACAAAAACCTTTTTTTGGCCTGTCTTCAACACCCACTCTTCTTAGGAGGCAAAGACGGTTCATAGTAGCCAGTCTTGGACAGGGTGTCAAGAGAACACACGCCGAGAAAATTTTAGTTCTGCTCATCGAGTCTGGTGCACTTTACTGTTTGATTTGTGTAAGTTGGATTTCTGTGCTCCCAGAGACCGAATTTGACAATCACATAGGTGGTGTTTATTTTCTGCGAGTTCATCCGGCTTCCTGGAAACATATTCGTCATCCAGTGGTCATGGCCGATAATGGCTCATATATCTGTAAGAGTATATCTAGCTAGATGCTTATAATCTCACCTCAGTCAACCATCAGGGTATTTATCCCACGATCATACTTCTCCTCGTCACCTTCAAGAAGACAATATGGGATTCCTTCAGTGACTACGGTATTCGGGACACATTGCCTGGCATACAATTTCGCTCTCTGTCTAAAGCCTTGGAAGATACGGAGGACGCCACAGACCATCCACCCTCAGTCAAATAGATCCACCTTGTCGAACGTCAGCGCGGTGACGAAAGATATCGACAAAGGGTCATATACTACCCGGTTCATTTGTGCATTGTAGGCTGCGCAGAATGAACGATCATGTAGTACGGAGTGCACAGTGCTTCATGTTTTCACGTCCTGTACAGGAACCTTAACCGAACTCAAGCCTTTTGGGCATCAGAACGTCGGCGCGATGACCACATCGCCTAGTATTCATTCATCCCTAACTATGCTAGAATAGACGCCTCGTTACTGGCGGTTCGCAGCTCGGACGGCTCGTTCTGATGGATCTGCGGCGGAAAACGAACGTGCGCCACGGGATCGGAGCTGAAATTTGAGAAACCTTTATTTGCGTCCCATTCTGGTCTTGGCAACGTGCCCCTCCGGATCCTGTTATCCAGTTTTTCGCTATGTTTTAGTGCTGATGTTCATATGCTCGCACTCCTACAGGTTTGTGCTCAAAGTTGTCGTGAAGCTTAATCAAAGCGTCGTCGTAACGTGGTGGCCGACGGTTGACGCTGACTCGAGCACCGCCGGGTGACCTGTCGTGTTGCTCGAGTCGAGCCAACGGCAATCGTCGAGGAGGACTAACCTTTTTGACCTCGTGTTTCGCCCTCCCAGCTCCCTAGTCGCGAAAAACATCAAGCGGCGCACGCTGTCTTCTACCTGGCGTCAATCTTTCTGCTCACGCTATGACTCGGTCGTCGCTTGATGTCACACTTGTCGAGTCACTGGTATTTCTTCGCTGACTGGAGCTGCGGCGACGACTTGCTATGCGGAGGATCATAATGTAGAACTGTAGCGCAGGCGATGAGGGCAGTATCTTTGGTTCTGATTTTGGCAATGCGCGTAAACTGCGACAGCATCTAGACTCGGGTGCGAACACGAGCCAGCCACTTGACAGCTTTCGCCGATCCCTTTGTAGGCAATTCGCCTCCCGCACGCCATGATGGAAGCCAGATATGGCAAATGTCTCTATTTCTTGCAGTCCTTTTGGGCTGAATGACCTTCATTTCGATGACTGGGCTATTTTTCGCGCTGTTGGACTCAGATCAAGTAAGCATCCGCTTTCAATCGATCCAGTCATGGGTCGCGCCGTTCTCTGCGGCATCAACAGTATCAAACCGTCCCGGACAGCTTTCGAACTCATCGAAGATCTGGAGATCTGGTTGACCTACATACATACTTCTCTGCATCTCCCCCCTCTCCCCATTTCTCCAATTTCCCCACTATCGAGTTGACACCCGATCTGCTCGATGGCTTCGAGCGACCACAGCCCTTACCCCGTCATCGCAGCTGAAATGACCGGTCTGACTGTCGGCGTCATAATCCAGACCTTATTCTATGGCAGGTATCTCGATCCATATACCAAAGCCAAAGGCTGATTTGGGCACTACTCGAGCAGGCATCTTCATGGTCGTCATAACTTTCTCAACCTATGCCCTTCTGTGAGTGTCTCTTGTTTTGGATTTCTGAGAGTGCTGATGACATTCAGGCGGGAGAAATTCAAGACCAGAGCGAAGGTGGTCATGCTGGTCACATCCCTCTGCATGTTTGCGATCTCGAGTGCCGTCTGGGCACTGTCCCTGGTCAACCTCATCAAGATAATCAAAGCTACTGGTTCACCCGACCCTATGTCGTCGCTGGATCGTGCGTTTCTCGCACTGAATCAAGCAGGCAATTCTTTATATGGGACTATCGAGGTCTTATGGTTGATCAATGTGCGTATCCTGCCCCTTGTATAATCTTGTTTGGATCATACTCATATCGCATCTGTCAGCCCATCCTCGCTGATGCTGTCATCATTTGGAGGGCATGTGTGTTGTGGCAGGGTAGCAAGTCTGCGTTGGTTGTCTTGTCGTGCTTCCTCATAGGAGGTTATGCAGGTGAGTAGCAATATATGCCTTGTTCCTGAGAATAATCCTAACCAGTCGGACTGCAAGTTGTCCTATTCATAGTAGCAGGATGTGGTGTAAAGGGGATCATGCTCGATAATGCATTGTGCAGGGACGTGCAGATCGCTGGATTGGTACTGTTTCTGTCGACTAACATTGCCACCACATCTTCAATCATGTTCACCGCCTGGTGAGTGACGCGGAAGCCTTTTTCGGGCTGTCTTCAGCACTCACTCTTTATAGGAGGCAAAGGCGGTTCATGGTAGCCAGTCTTGGACGGAGTGCCAAGAGAACACACGCCGAAAAAATCTTAGTTCTCCTCATCGAGTCTGGCGCGCTTTACTGTTTAGTATGTGTAAGTCGGAGTTCCATACCTTCAGAGACCAATTGTTGATAACTTCATAGGCGGTGTTTGTTTGCAGCAAGTTCATCCCGCTTCCTGGAAATGCAAATGTCAATGTGTGGTCATGGTCGATAATGACTCAGATTTCGGTAGGGGTATATCCAGCTGGAGGCTTATAATACCACCTTAGTTGACAATCAGGGTATTTATCCCACCATCATACTTCTCCTTGTCGCCTTCAAGAAGACAATATGGGATTCCTACAGTGACTCTGGTCATCGGGCCACATTGCCTGGCATCCAATTTCGCTCTCCGTCCGAAGCCGTGGAAGACTCGGAGAACGCCACCGACCATCCACCCTCAGTCAAATAGATTCACCCTGTTGAAGTTCAGCGCAGTGACAAGGGATATCGACGAGGGGTCACACGCTACCCATCTCATTTGTGCATCGTATGCTGGACTGAATCAACGACTGTGTATGGAGTGCTGTACGCCGCTTAATATTTTCATGTACTGTACAGGAGTCTTGACCGAACCGACCCTTTTGGGCCTGAAAAAGTTCGCGCGATGACCACCTCGCCTGATTTTTTCTCACCTCTTGACTACGTTAGAATACAACTCCTTCTCGCGATACAATGAACCATTTGGCAGTCCTGCGGGAATATTCGGAGACTTTGGGAGGCGGCACTTGGCACCATTGGCATCTTGTAGCGACTGCAGCAGGGCGCGTATGCGTCCGTCGAATTCCACTTTGTCACGTTTCACTCTATCGACATGGTCTTGGATTCTGTCAACGTCAACGTCTTGGACAGCTTTCGTGAATGCTACCCAATCGGTCGGCCTGATGTCGACCAGATCTTTGATAGCGCCAGGGAGCTCGCGGCGGACCTGTCTGATGTATGCGGAAGATGATGAAATGCCAGCCCTTGTAGCGAGCATGAGGGCGTCGTGTGCCCACTTGACGTGCGACCAGACCTCAATCCCGCTAACCATTATTCTCACCCCGAGATCCTCATTGCGGAGCTTCAGCTGCACCAACTCGTCCTCATATTCTCCTAGGCTTTTGACTGCTCGTCTCATTCTTGGCCAATACTCCTCAAAAGCTGCCTCGAAGACATCCCAATCCGCAAGTCTATCGGATGAGAGACCAGCGAACCATTCGTCGGCATCGTGTCCAACCTTGACATAATACTTGAAGCGGCTTATGGCCACCTTCTCGTCTGTGTCGAGGTGGATACGGTGAAATGTCCTGAGAAAATCGTGTGGGCTTTCATCAGCCCCCAAGTTACCAGAGAAGGGCTGGAACTTCTCGGTCATGATAGTTTTATGCGGCGGCGGCGGTAACGGAGCGTTGTGCGAGGCTCTGAGTGCGGGGAGAGATGGAGCGGTCGTTATGGACGCAATGAGGGAGTCGTTTATCTATATGGGAGGCTCGAGTTCTCTTTGAAGCTCTTGCGGGACTCGCTGGAATATATGAACGACGAGAGTTCAAGCGAGGTGTGAGGAGATGCTGTTGTAGACGATTCTCACGTTCAAGATCAGCGTCTAGAATCCTTGGGGTAAAACGAGACTTGGACGAAATCAGGTTTGTTGCCAGCGCAGCGGAGTTGTGGGCTGATCTGGAATCATAGTGACTAAGACTTGCGGCATGTCCCGTTCCCTCTTTCGTGTCCTCCGCTTGTCCGCTCATCATCTTCTCTGATCTCCCTACGACGCTTTACTCTAAGTTTGTTTGAGTGAGCTTGTCACGGAATCAAACAAGAATCATGATGTCATCTCCATATCTGATTCAAGCAGGATTTTTCTCTGTCTTCCTATTGTATCCAGTTAGCAAAGCTGGTGATAGATGTCTAGCGTGAAGGATGCACATACCTCAATATATAAAGGAAAACGGGGACCGGACCATGCATAGAATTAATGTGTGCAACTCGTCGCCAACGGCGAACCCCGGGGACCCCCCAACGCCGCGGAGTTTGAACCCCGGCCTTGTCAATGACGACCTCATGTCTGTGGCACACTTTCGTTCGATGCTTTGTCTAGGCGATATCGTATTTCTCTTTTCCACCTCAGCCACCCCCTTCTTCGAGCGATTTAACGCTGAAAACACCCTCCAGAATGTCATCGACGGGCACTAGTAGCAGTTCGATAGTCTCCGCGCAGGCATCCATGAGTTGGAAGGTGTCGCAGAGATACTTCAAGAGGAGAGGTGGCCTCAAGTACGAACACGCCTTTTTGGAAACACTTCCGCCTTCGTTGGGCCTATGCCGGCGAGTCAGCTACTGGGCGAATGTCTCCCCGGAGATGCACTGCTGCCTGAGGGGGGTCATCTTCGCCTCTGTGGGGAAGGCGTGCGCAGTGGCGTGAAAACCTTTGATCCTGGATTTGTGAGTGGCTCACATCAGGTATTGCGTTTGATCGAAACATCTTTGCAATACTCCACAGATCAAAGTACTGGAGGACTCCGGGCTTTGTCCTGACCTTGAATTCCGCGACGCGCCCGTCGTCGAAGTCAACCAAGTGGATCGCCATGGGCCTGGCTCCGTCATTGCTGCCTACAAACGCTTGAAGGAAGGTGAACCAGAGGTTTCCAAACAACCCGTCGAGCTCCTCATGATGTGCGTCCCGCTGAAGCACGATCCATTCACCCCATTCCCCAACGCCCAATACCGCGCAGAGGTCGCACCCTACGAAGAACTTTTCGAGCACAGGACAGAGGAAACCACGCGCATCATATCCCACCTCATCACCGACGTCTATCGGCAGTGCCTGTTTCAGCGCCGCCGCTTCATGTTCTCCGTGCTCTTCCTCGAGGACTACGCCCGCCTCATCCGGTGGGACTGGGCCGGCATGGTGTTCAGCGCGCGGTTCAACTGGAAATCGAGCGACCCATTTCTGGCTGAATTTTTGTGGCGGTACAACCAGATGTCAGCCGATGACCGCGGACACGACGAGACACTGTCGAAGCCCACTGCGGACGAGATCGCACTGACCAAAGAAAAGCTGGACGAGCACGCGAGGGACTTAGCGAGGGCGAAGGGAGAGGACCCGTGCGCTCCTCTGCCGAGGCGATACTCCACGGACGACACGTTCGTCAAGTTCCTCGTCGTTGACATCCACAGACAGAGGCAAGGGGACGAGGAAGAGGAAGAGTACTACAGTGACGAGGACGAGGAAAACGACGATGGCAGGGAGGTCGTCGCAGTCGAACACTTCTTCGTCGCGTCATTGCCACAGTCCTTGGACCCTCCCGAGACGGGGAGCGGGATGGCCACGTACGAGGCGCTGGACCTGCAGACGGGCAAGCTCGTCTACCTTAAAGATACGTGGCGCCCGCGCGACCCGCTGTTCCAAGACGAGCGCCGGACGTACAGGGCGCTCGTGGGCAACTATGTGCCGCGCCTTCCGCCCCTCGTGTGCGCAGGTGTCGTCGGCGGGCAGATCACGAGCACAGACCAGGCCGCAGGGCAGCCTTGGTGCTGCAGCGGCGCTTTTCCGGGCTCGTATGAGCACTACCGCATCGTATACGGTGCGCTCGGCCGCCCGCTGTCCGAGGCTAAATCGACAAAGGAGCTTTGTCAAGTCATCTACGAAGCCGCAGAAAGTGCGTTTGATTTCTATGTTCGTAGCTTCGATGCCAAATGCGCCTCATAATCTGGCCGCGCGCAGGCCACTACCTGGCGGCGTGCCGTACGGGGCTGATCCACTGCGACATCAGCGGCGACAACATCCGAATCACGAACGACGGGCACGCGCTCCTGCTGGGCTGGGAAGCGTCCCAGATGCTGAAAAAGGAAGCGAAGACCGATGAAATCGGCGCGATCGTGCGCCCTGTCACCCTCTCTCATCCCCGCCGCACCGCTGATGCGCCCACGACCCTTGCAGGGAAAATGGGAGTTCCTCTCCGCGACCATCCAGTCCGGAGACAAAAACTGCCACGCATTCGTCGACGACGCCGAGTCCTTCCTCTATGTCCTGCTGTACTACAGCATCCGCTACCACGCGCGCACCCCGCCCGACGTGCCCGCGCTGCGCGCGACCTTCACGCGCTTCTTCGAGAGCGACTTCTTCGACGAGGTGTGCATGCCCCGCGGCGGCGAGGAGAAGCTCAAGTGGCTCCGCGCGAAAGCGCCCGCGCCCGTGCCGTTCTTCCCCCCGGACGTGCTCGACGCGCTCCTTAGCGCGCCGCTCGGGACACTCATCGAGCTCCTGCGCGCGCACCTCAGCGAGGAGCACAGAGTCTACCGCCCCCGCGCGGGCCGCGTGCCCGCGCAGCGCCGCCCTGAGCCCAAAGTGCCGAACACCATCGAGGACTACCTGGCGAAGGAGGGGTGGCGGGACGACGACAAGTCGCGGGACCTGTTCCCCGAGCTCACGGTGCCGACCCCGGGCACCATGGCGTGCGCGCCGGTGGTGTACATCTCTGTGCCGCCGACCCCCTCGCCTCCGCCGCCCCGTCAAACCTCAAAGCGCGCGCGTAAAACCGACGACGCGACAGAGGAAGTCCAGGACTCGGCGGAGGAAGTCCAGGATGCGCCACGGCAGAAACCCGGAAAGCGGACGAAAAAATCCACGCAGCCGTCCAAACAGCCGGCAAAGTCGTCGCCAAACGTCGCCAAGCCTGCGCGAAAGAAAAGCACAAAAAAGCGGCGCGCGTGAGGCACGCGCTGGACGCTGTACCCTTAGTCGTATGTAGCAGTAGATCTATCGTCTATACCACGGTCCTGATAGCTGGCCGGGCCCTCTGCGATACCCATCTAAGATTCATCTTGGAATTATATACACATCCGTACACCGATCCGTACCGACCTCCATTGCTTGCCATGCCTTGCGATGCCCAGCCCATAACGATATGTACCTCCGCCTGAGACGACACACGACGATGCAAGATACTTATACAGACAGATGCGAGAAGACAGACGAAACGAAACGAGCGAACACCCCGGCAGTACATGAGTTCCCTACCGCAAGTACCAACAATAAAAAGTAACCTCGACCCACGGCCGGTTTTACACGCGCGCCGCCGCCTCCCCTCATCACGTAACTATCACTCTCCACACGAGCAGGACCGCCCACCGCTCAATCGTCCTTCTTCGGCCCCGCCAACGGCGACTTCACGAACGGGAACCCAGCGGCTCCGGGAGCAGGCGACCGCGGGAACGCCGTCGTCCCCGGGTTCGGCGTCGGCGGGAAATGCGCGTAGCTCGGCGTCAGCGCCGGCGAGCCCGCGTTGGCTGCACCGAGGAACGGCGACGGCGCGGGCATCGACGGCGAGCGCGCGGACGCGGGGCCGGGCCCGAACGCGCTGGACGGCAGGCCGAGGCCAAAGGGCGCGGGGTGCTGCTGGTGCTCCGCGCCGCCGGCGGGCGTCGCGCCCGGGTGCGACATGGAGCGCGCGGACATGGGCGGGGGCGGCGCGGGGGAGTACGGGGAGAACGGCGCGGGGGAGAACGGCGCGTACGGCGAGGCGGCGGAGACGGGCGTGCCCGCGTACGAGGAGTAGGGCGAGCCGCCGACGCTGCCGCCGCCGGGGCCCTCGACGACCCAGCTGTTGCCCTGGCGCACGACGCGGCCCTGGCCGGTGCCCGAGCCGGGCGCGCGCGGAGGGCGCCGCCGACCCATTTGCGGCGGAGCCCGGAGGCGCGCGCGGCGGCTGAGTCGGGGGTGGGCGCGATGGTGTCATCGTCGGAGGGCCCAGTGACGAGGGTGACGGCGCGCGTGGTGATGCGGAGGGCCCAGGCGCTGCAGACGAACACGCCGCCGACGACGCCGGCCCAGCTGCAAGTTCGTCATCGCAGGTGTGAGCTGGATTCGGTGGATGAGAACGGTGAGCGGCGACGAGACGCACCGGATGAGGATAGCGCGAGGGTCGTTGTGCGCTGGTAGATCGTGAGCCGCATGGGCTCCATGTCGAATTTGAAGAAGATGCCGGGCGTGCCGCGGTTGTGCTCGAGCACGCGGGTGTAGTACGTGACGCTGTACTGGTTCGTGATGAGCGGGTCGGAGCGCGGGGCGACGTAGGTTGTGGGTACGACGCGGAGGAAGTACTGATACGCTGTGAAGGCTGCAAAAGTAAATGAGAAGTACCGCGTTCATATCGTCACGTTGCTTTGTCACTGGCAGGAAAAGGGGGGCGCGTACGGCTTTGCGTGATCTCGAACGAGTTGTCGAGCGGCTGGGTTATCTCGGGGAAATAGGGCCCAAAAGAGAACTCGGTGATGACGTGTGACATGTTGATCGCTGGCGGCGGGGTGACGGGGGCAGGCCGGGGCGTCAGCGCGCGTCATCGGTGCGGGGGTCGACACGCACCGTTGTGGTCCACGTGGACCGTGCTCGCGTAGCCGTGACCGAGCGTCGTGATGTGCAGGTTCGCCGTCACCTTCTTCACGTCGAGCGACCCGTAGACCCGGCACGCGCTCCCGTCGGGCTGGTAGTTGTATGTTGGCGTGTACGCCGGCGGGGTGCGTTTGAAGAGCGAGAAGAAGCCGCGGGACTTGCGGGATTGGGAGACGGCCTGGCGAGCGGAGAGCGCCTCGGCGTGTTCCCTGTGCGCGATTTGAGATGAATTAATTTATGAGGAGAGAAAAATGAATGAGGCACAACGGATGAGCACACGACGAGATGAAATGCAAGAGATGAAGGGTCCGGGACGTACTTGAGTGTGGTAGCCTGGCCGATGTCGAAGAGGGTCTGCAGGAAACGCGTTGTTGACAATGCGCAATCAGAGGCGAAAGAAAAGACGGCTACGCACCCCGTCCCGACGGAAACCCTTGCTAAGATACATCCTGTCCCCCATGACGTCTCTGAGATCGACGCTCAGATCTGCAGCACACACACAACGTATACACGAAAGCAGAGCGCGCCGTCAACAGGTCAAGAGAAGCGAGCAGACACCACGATCACAGCACTCACATTTACAAGGCATGTTGACCACGAGATCGACATTCACCTTCATGAAGCTCTGCGCATCGCGGTCCACGCTAAATTCGTAGTCCGGCCAGCCCCAGACAAATTCGCCGATGTCGTTCAGCACGAGCAGGAAGGCAAGGAGGCCGACGAAGAGGGTGAGAAAGCCGCGGGACTCGGAGCGCGACTTGTAAGTGGACGGCAGCTTGGGGAAGGCGTCGAAGCTTTTGAGGGGTGCGGGGGCGAACTGATCGAGCTTGTCGAGGAGGGAGGGCTCGTCGCTGGGGCCACCGAGGCCGCTGGGGCTGGTGCGGACGGACATGGCGAGCAGGGAGTAAGGGGGCGCTTGGACGCGCAGATGGAACGAAACGAAAGTAAAAGCAACAGGCCGTCGACGTGTCAGTCACTCTCAGGCACCCGTAACCTCGCTCAATACGTGGTCAGGACCCGGATCACCCCTCGGTCAATAGGGGAATAAAATTGACCACCGACCATAGACATCCTTCGAGCCGGGATCGAACCAGCGACATCAAGATACAATGTTTTCCATTACAGTCTTGCGCTCTTCCAACTGAGCTATCGAAGGGGTTCCTGGGCACTGGCTTTGATCGTTTATATATTGCTCAGGTACCCCTTGCGTGACCCTTGACCGCCTTCGACCTGCTCCTTCGACTCGACCGTCATTATGGGCAAACTCAACATCGCCCACCACAAGTCCTACCACCCTTACCGTCAGGACAACATCGCCCGCGTCCGTCGCGACGAGGCGAAAGCAAAGCTCAAGGAGCAACAGGAAGAAGACAGGGCGCTCCTCGCGGTATGCATGCCCCACCATCTGCCTCCACCTTACTCACTTCTTCGTGCATCCGCTGTTTAGGATGCAGAATCTCGACTGGATACATTAAGACAGCGTGCTGACGGTGCTGGTGCCGGCGCCGGTGCGGGTCCACTCTCAAGCGCCGAAGCGGGCCCGTCTCACCTGCCCACCACATCGAGCTTGACCTCCGCCTCCCTCTCCTCCGCAAGCCGTCACATCAACCTCTTCGAGGACCTCGAACAAGTACGCCTGAGCGCTCTCTCTTGTCACATTATCTCACTGAACGCGACGCCCGACCGCTCCAGCAATCCCTCGTCCTCGCAGCACGGCCCCCCAAAAAGTCCGCGTCTGCGCCAGACCCAGACCTAGAGCGCGGCGTCGCGTTGGCGCCACCGAAGAAGGACCTGAACCCGTGGTACACCTCCCGCAGCGATAAAGACAAGGACGTAGACATCAAGGACGCGCGGCGGGACGGCCGGCAGTGAGCTTTCCGACCCGAACCACACCCCCTCTTTGCGCGTTCTCCGCCGATGCACTGATCGCATCTCATCCGGATTCTTTTAGACTGCGCGAGCTCGCGCGTAAATCGCGCGCAGACCCGCTCGCCGCTATACCCCCGCACATACGGCACCCCGCGCGTTCCCGCGCCCCCACCGCCGCCCCCACACGCCCCGCTCCTGCCGTCTCGACAGGCCCGACGTCCTCCTCACTTCCCTCGTCCACATCCACATCCACGACTGCGCTCGCCCAAGCCCGCCTCGAACGCGAGTCCTCGGAGCGTGCGCGCGCGCTCGCCCTGATCAGGCGCAAGCAGCGCGAGCGCGAGGCGGAGGACGTGGCGACGCCGAGCACGGTGCGTGGGGGCTATGGAGACGTGTTCAACCGCGCGGAGGTAGCGGCTGCCCATCGGGATTGGGGGAGGAGAGAGGGGTGGAGAGATAGGCGGTGGGACGAGGGGGAGAGGGACGGTGCGAGGGATACTGGGAGGAGCAGGGAGGGGAGTGGGAGGAAGGAGTGGGAGGGTGGAGGAAGAGAAGAGGGATGGCGGAGGTGAACAGGAGGGCGAGGGAGCGAGGGAGAGATGGTCCTGTTCTTGACGTGTACGTGTATGTATCGTTTTTTGCTCTTCCGTTCTGAATTTGATCTGAAGTGAGCTGACTCCAGCTGAGAAATTCTTCTGACGTCGTTGTAGAGCCGTAGGCCTGTCTTACGCCTCTCCCTTGACGACGTGGTGCCAATGCATCTTTGTCGCTCGTTAGGTTTGTGTGAAAGGCAGAAATCGAGCACACGATGCCCTGCTATTGCTTCTCAGCACCTTATAAGCACACGATATCGACGCAATTGATGCTTCGGTGAGGGCATAATAGGTTGATCTAGCTTTCCCTTGGTATGTGTACTTCTAGGTGCGTTATTAAACGATTATAGTCCAAGGTCATTGCAAGTTCACGTGTTGTGCTGTACAAGGCTACGATAAACGATTATTACATACATACTCCCCTCCCCACTTATAGTCCCTTCCCTAGATTGAATATACATACGCAACTCGAATGGTGTCACGCCTCACCACCAATGCCATCGTACCTAGCAAGGCTAGAACACCTGCCGAGACCGCCGTGCCTGCTAGTCCTGTCCAGCCTTCAAAGTCCGCCTTATAAAGCGAGGAAGTCGCAGCTCGATAAGTAGCTCAACGAATCGCGATTTTCTGCTGTCCAAGAGCGGAGCCTGGCACGTCCATAGCGCGGAATCGCCGTGACCAGATGCGCGTGTCCTTCGATTTCGCGTATGTGCGTCCTAGGATGGCTGCGCGTGCCACCGTGGTGCATGATCCAATGGTGCCGCGTTCCGCGATGGGCCCGGTCAGCGCCCGCCCTCTAGGCCATGCGCAGACTGAGCAGAGGTTGCAGACGTCTACTTGGGCGACGGTCTAGCGCGTTTCGGCGACGGGGCTAAATGATCCTCGCCCCCTTTCTCCTCACAGTCCAACCCCGCCTCGTCGCGAGTGCGCTTTACGCCACGGATCGGCGACTCTGGTGCGTCGGTCGAACGGGACGGTGCATGCGGCGGCGCTGACGTCGATATGGCCAGGCGTATTCTGTGCTTAGGCGCTGGCGCAGGGGTCGATGTCGATGTCTCGTTCGAGGCTGGTATCGAGCCTTCGATCGACCGCTTTGGCAGAGATGTTGGCGGCGTCCACTTGCACCACGCAGGCACCATCGGCGGCACCCCCCAGTCGGGAAACAGGTCGTGGCCTCTATCGCCCTCTCTCCAGCCGGGCATCACCAAGTGCCGCCGGAACACCTCTGCCATCGCTTTTGACGACTCGAGATGATCGAGCAGGGCGTCCCGGCCCCACGGCAGGTTGAGCTTACGCTTGGCTTCCGATGTGGCTTCTTCCAGGTCGGGTCCGACGAGGTACGCCGGGCGGAACAGCAGCCTGACCTCCTCGATCAAACTCGCGTGCGGCGCACTGAGCATCTTTTCGAGTTCATGTCTGGGGAAGAACGGGACGTCGGCGGACGCCCTGAGATATTTGGCCTTTTCCGAGCCACCACACAGCTCGTCTCCTTCATAATGGGCGCTCTGGAAGAAGTTCCCAGAGGTTTCGAGGAGAGCCGCGAGGTCTGGAGGCGCGCGGACCTGGTACCGGATGCTGTTGAACAACAGTAGGTAGAAGAAGGACTCTAGGTCGTCCCGGAACTCCTGCCGCTTGATCTTAGTGCACAAGGCGGAGGACATGAACACCCATGTCCCCTGGTGGTAGGTCACATGAGTGTAAAGCCAGGGCATGCAGGAACTGGACGTGTGCGTACCGATCTTCCTTCATAATCGCCTTTACCATCGCCGTTCACCTTCTGGGCCATCTCCCAGTCTATCAAAAATGCGTGACCGTCATCAGTGATCAAGATATTTCCGTCACTTATGTCAGAATGCAAGATCCTTGCTCGGGTGAACGCCGCCTGGTGAGCTGGGACAGGGAGATGGTAAGCCACCAATATGGGAAGAGTGGAACTCATAGACACACCTTCCATGCCTTCGAAGATCACGGTGCACAACTCCTTCGTGGACCTGAATTCACGTAACGGCCGTCCCAACGCACCGAGCACGAGCCGGTAGTGTTCCTGGGCCTTTGGTTCTGCGCCCTTGCAGCACCACGGCCTGTTTATGACCGCGTGTGTAAGTGTCTTTTGGTCGTCTATTTGCCCAGCGCACACCAGCGGGGCGATCCGTGGGACGTTCAATTCGTGCAGGCGGCGGTAGGTCGATCCCTCATCGCAGAGGTCAGGCTCGACCCATCGCCAGGTATCCTTCATGTATACCAGCTTGTCTGTCTGGAGGTCAAGCGCCTCGTATCCGGTCCCGCCGCGGCCCATCTCTGGAATGCTTTGATATATAGGCTCGGATGCCACAAAGTACCGCTCGACGCGGTCGACATTGTCCACAACGCGGAATTTGCGAAAGGTGTCATCCGTGGAGTAGCGTGTTGCCACAGACGCGTCGCCCCGAATCTTAGCCAATTCCCTCGCCCTCTCGTCCAATCTCTTCTTCGCAGTCGCAACTTCCTCTGCGGTAGGTTTGGAGATCGAGGTGTCGTGTCCGCGGCCCGCATCTGACAAGTGACTGACCCTCCACAGGAACATCTCCAATGGCGCGGGGTCGTCTCTCCAACTAAACCTCTGAGTGACCACCGCACCTGCCCAGTCCCACCGAATGAAGCGGACATGGTCCTGGAGGAAGAGCGCCGTGAACATAAAGCAGCGTCGCTGAGACAGCATCTCTCGGTACACATCCGTGACGAGATTGCATATAATCATTTGAGTGGCGTCCGTCGTGCCTTCGAAGTACTTTTCAGAGGGGGTCACCTCTGGACTCGACTGAGAACCGGTGAAGGGGTCCTCCTCTAACGGTAGGCACATCATCAAGAACTCTGCGGGGCGTTTATCCGCTGTGGCACTGCTGTGGCATGCCTGCTTGAAGGCGGAGATGATGGGTCTGAGGGTGTTGGGTTCATGATCCACTCCGCCGAGGAACGGGTACTCGAAACCGAAGCCGGGACAAAGCCTGGTCGCTTGCAACGCCCTTATCTATATATAAAAAATCAAAAGGGACACACACACCAGACTCATGCTGCTCACAAAGACAGGGTGGAAAACGTTCTTGCCACTGCGCATCCGACGATCCCGAATGCTTCTTGACTGCGGCTGAGGTCCGCTGGTAGGATCGTGGGGGAGATATCGATTGAAGAAAGACACGAGCGACATGGGTCCGAGGAAGGTGTTGCAGGTTGTCAAGAAAAGCTCATCGTAAACAATGTTGGGTCTTGCTTGAGAGTATGGCGGCGTTCGCGGCATGTCCGCCGTTTTGGAAGATGAACTCGCGTTCTGTGTTTGCGAGGAACGCATGATGTTTATCCGTGATTTAGGAGGAAGTGGTCGAGGTGAGAGATGTGAAGAAGCCTTGTGGAGGGCTTTGTATTCAAACTCAACAATAAACAAAGGATTGACCACATTTCAGCCACATCGCCTTCAAACTTGTGGCAAAACAAAGCACGTGGGTAAACTCCGCGGCACTGTGCTCGAGAGTCACGTTTCTCACTGGCGACCGTGGTCGTCTTCAATTTTACTGCACTGATCCCTGTTCCTTCACACAGGCCGTAGCTAACCCGACACCAACTCTGTATCATGGAAATATCGGATAGTACTGATGCTGGAACGCAGCTGGATCTGACAGCCTCCCCGCCTCTCCCTGCACCGATGACGACGCGTACCCTACAGCCTCGTATTGCTGCAGCGCGAAACACTGGCCGAGCACGCTCTCGAGCTTCTGGCTCTATTTCATCCTACTCAGGGAGTACTTCTGCGTCAAGAGTTGGCAGTGCCTCACGCTCGAAGCAGGGCAGCGCTTCCGGCTCTCGCGGAAGTAGCGTTGCGGGCTTGCGGACCGAAAGCGCCGGCGATAGTGTAGACGCGAGTACCTATGATATCACCCTGGAGCCAAAGCGACACTCCAGTGCATTGCATCCACGACTCACAACTATGTATGATGCGCTTGGATCATCCGTGGAGGCCGGACCTTCCGTTGCTGTTGTCTCCGACGATACCGGTGGCTCTGCAGCCGGAGCAGGCGAGGGTATCAGTTCTCAAGCGTCTGGGAAGAGAAAGCAGGAGCAGTTGGACCATGATGGAGAAGGAGGACCTAGCAAGAGGGCGAAGCTCGAAGCTGTGGAGGTAGATACAAGTCATTTGGAGGCAGATACACCCGGCTGGATGGATTCTCCCCGAAGCGACAACAGTTTCATGAACTTTCAAAATCCTTTGGATTGGAATGCACTCCCCTCACAGGCGGAGGGGAGTGGATCTCGGGCACCGTCAAATACCGATGCTGTGAGTGTTATATTTACGTTCATGCACCCACACCTCCCAAAGTAGATTGGATGAATGTTTCGTACTTGTCATCCATGAATTATCTCACCTCTTCAGATTAGACTGATTGGTAACCCTTTTGATTAGGGCGCTAGCCGATACTCTGAGATGGTCCACTTTGGCTCTATGTCTCCGCTATCGCCGTACTCCGACGACACAGGCTTTGCGCAACCACCATTTAATTCGCGGCCTTCTGGTTCGGATGGTCATCCTCTCCCACCATCGTCTTCGAGAACTCTGTTAGACACGTCTTCGTTTGATGCTATCTTCTCCAGATACTCTACGTCCAACCTGACTGCATATGACAGCCAAAGTGAGGAGACGAGAACTGCATCTACATCGAGTTCTGCCCAAGCACTGTCAATCTCTAATCCTGCATCTCTGTTAACTACTATCCAACCGCCATCCACCCGTGAAGTCCCCACTCAGGCCTCAACGAGTTCAGTCGTCATCGACGACGTTCCCGCCGTCGCATCCACATCGGTATTAACCAGTACCTCTCCGTCATCCCATGCTTCTAAGTCGTTACCTCCGCCTTCCATGCATTCCGCTTCCGATCCTCCAGCCATACTACCGACCCATTCCCTTCCTATCTCCCCACCGCCTCAAGCGCCGGAACCCGAGCCGCTACATACATACTGCTGCCCGATCTGCTTCTCGCCGCCAACAAACGCAACGCTGACGCCCTGCGGGCATATACTATGCGGTGAATGTCTGTTCACGGCGGTCAACGCTGCTGTCATGAGAACTGGTGTAGGCGGGCTTGGCGCGAGGTGCGTGTGTGCGCGACTCTTTCGCCAGTGCCACTTTGGTCGTCGAGTATCGCCACTCATCTTCATTTTTATTTTTCGTAGGTGTCCAGTGTGCCGTGCCACCCTTCCTGGGTGGGATGGGCGAGGCGGCGGCGTTATTGGGTTGAGGGCCCGGGTGATGATTACCCTATGACACATTCTTGTATGACTGGTGTCTATACCATTGAACCAACCTTGCCGTATTTTATGAGGATCCGATGATAGCATAGCTCGACTCTTCACAAAGGCATGCGGAATGCATACGACGAACTATGGGCCATTACATCTAATACATCTATCGTCTTGCTATGGCATCCCACAGTTGTGCTACGTCCATGATTATATATACGTTATCTGCTTGGAGGTGTGCAAGACTCAATAGCTCAGTGGTTAGAGCATGCGATTGCAGTGTCTTAGACTTGCGTAACAATCGCAGGGTCTCGTGTTCAAATCACGATTGGGTCTTTTTTCGATCAACGATGTGTTATTGTTGTTGGTGTCCTCTCAGACGTGCGGCAGTGATAAATGACCTATTCCGTTCTCAGAATCTCAAGATCGTGAAAAGGGGACTTGAAAGGTTCATACAACATGATCAACAAGACTTCCTCTCCAACTTGTTCCGACAGTTTCTCCGACACCAACTAAGAGATAACGAGTTCCGACCTGTCGCTTCGCGACTTTTACACAATGCTGAATACTATTTTCTGAGGTTAGGGTTGCATCTGAGTTTTCTTGTTTGGTTCAAAAAAAAAATGAGGCTTGAGATATTTTTGTTGGTTGCATGCTGCACATTGTAGGCCACCTGTAGTCTGTGTGGATTGTTGTTTGCTATATAGTTGTTGCTTGTGCTCCCATCACTTGTGCTCCTGTTGCTTGTGCTCTTGTTGCTTGTGCTCCTGTCACCTGTGCTCCCCTTGCCTGTGCTCCTGCCATTTTTGCTGCACTTCCATTGTAGGCTATTGGATATTATGATCCAACTCAAGTAATGTTCTTAGAATTCTCCATGACCTTAAAAGACAGATATGCAGGATGTGTGGATTTAGCAGGTACTATTGTTGCACCGGAGTTGCAAATGGTATGAGAGGTTCAAAATTGAGCTTCTCGCAGCAACTTTTGATGGCACCTCTTAAAAAATTCATGGTTGTTTATTCAAGCACTCCTCAAGTATCAGAGTTCTTTTGAAAACAGAAATTGGGTGCAGCAGTGAGGAGGCAATGAATAATGGTTTTTAGGGCAGAAGTATCTGAGAGATGCTCAAGATCTCTTAGATCCTAGAGCTCAATTACAAAACTAAAAAAAATTGAATATGAAGAGGTATCACTGAAAGCATTCAGGTTATTTTTTCTGTTTTTGAGGGTTCCACTGCTCTTTACCAAATTTATTTCAACGGACAGTGCCCGATGGCAGGCAGAGTGACAGGGAGTCTCGGGCCGTGTGATGCTTGGTCATTTTTTGAATCTCCGCATGGTAGGTCATTCTGCAGTGCGCGCCGTCGGAGTTCGAGTTTAAACGTGACGACATGTGACCCAATCATCAGCAAGATTTGCAACTTCCAAGCTTTGCTCGTTTTCGGACACCCCTTCTCAACCATATCACAATAATTCTTTGAGTGTGCTCAAAAATCTGAAAAAATAACAGGACACATTTTAAGAAGCTTCCGCAGGCATCATAAAAATTTGGAGCGAGAGAGAGCCAAATTCAAGATGCTACAAAGAAATCTTTTTTTTCTTTTACAACTCTGGTACAACAATAGTATATGTTAGGGATATAATAGTAGGAATCAAAATATTTTGTGTGCTTCAAGGCTTTTGTCAAGTTTTGTCAGGTTCTCATTTTTGGAGTTTTGGTGTGGAAAGTGCTTAAATTGGGAAGAGAGAAGTTTAAAATTTGGCCAACAAAGTAATTGTTTTGGCCTCACGCTTCGCGCTCACTGCGGCTATCGCCGCAGTTTGTCAGGGTTGGCCCCTTGCGCTTTGCACTCGGGTTCACATGGGTTTCACATGTTGCCACGCGAGATACTGCCCTCCCATTCTTTTTAGACTAGGCTCCCACCTGTTGCGTTGCAACGGTGCAACAATGCTTCATCTGAGTTTTTGTTGCAGTTTTTAGTCCAACATCTAGTTCCCGTGAAGTTCAATGCCCGTGAAGTCCCATAATTACCCATCAAGTTCCATTATGGTGCCAGATGGTGCCCATACATAGGATCCCACCTGTTGTGTTGTGAACTTGCGATGGTGCAACAATGCAAAACCAGAGTTTTTGTTGTAGTTTCTAGTCCACTGTCCAATGCCCATGATCTTTAATGCCCGCGATCTTCTACAATTCCCCATAAAGTTCCATAATGGTGCCGGTACATAAGGTCCAGTGAGGCTCCTCTGTGAAGTCCTGTAATGTTCCCCAGTGAGGTCCCATGAGGTCACATAAGGTTTCGCCACAGTGGCCAGTTTTTCGGCCCGATCTTTGCTTAAAGCTCCAATATACTTCGTTTCGCTTCCCGAAGCCTATGGGACAGTGGTCTCGCGTGGTTTGTCGCGTGGGATTAGCCGACGGCTAGTTGCCACCGGAACCCATCTCTCGCTCTCTTTATTAAGACTAGCTTCTCACCCGTCGCGTTGCGACGATGCAACCATGCTTAATCCGAGTTTTTGTTGCAGTGCTTAGTCTGAGGTTGTGTGACAGTGCTTAATCTATGTTTGTGTTATAGTGCTTAGTTTATGGTTGGGTTTTAGTTAAGCAGCCAAGTTAGAGTAGCAGTTTTATTTCAAGCATATATATAAAAAGTTAGAGTGGGGATTGAGAGTCAAAGTGTAAGAAGTTTCTATATAAGTTTTATACTACAGTCCTTGTTCAAGTCCTATTATAATTGTTAGCCATGTCACAATAATTATGATCCAAGACATACTATTGATTATCCAAAATGCCTTGCAATACCTCAGGGTACACTATATTGGTGGTTTTGGTCCCTTGTGAGTCTGGTGGGAATAACACCTTGATTCTATCCCCTGATGTTGCAGCGTGACAGTGCAACATAAAGTTGGCCATGGGAAAATACAGGCCGCTCCAAATCTAATCCAACAAACTTAACAGACTGTCCTTGTGACTTGTTGATGGTCATAGCAAAGGCAACATGGACAGGGAATTGTCTGCGCTTCAAAGGAATAGGGCAGGCTTCTCCAGATGGCTCCAGGGTTAATCTAGGGATAAACACAATTCTTCCAGCATGTGCTCCACCCAAGATGCGGCATTTTAAGACACGTGTCCTTGCCTCAAGTAAGATGAGTCGAGTGCCATTGCATAGGCCATGAGAGGGATCAATGTTGCGCAAAAGAATGAGAGGACAACCTCTTTTAACATGGAGGTGAGCAAGAGGAAGGCCAGAGATATTAATAGAGTTTAAAAACTCTATAGGATAACCCTCTATGTCCTTGACAGAGTCAATGCTGGTCAGGAGCTTGTCTTCTCCAGGAAACTTGGCCAGAATCTCCTTGTTGATCTCAGCAACAGTGTCATTGCGCCCAGAAAGAATCATATGGTCAAGGAAGAAGTGGTCTGGTTTGGGGTGCTGATCAGAGATGTCAGGATAGATAAAGTCAACCAAGGATTCCTTAGTATTGTTATTAAGACGCATGTTGGGAGGAAGTTCAATAGACTTGTCTTCACCAAGGTTATGGCCAGAACCAACATTGAGGAGCCATTGAGCAAAGGCATTGCTTTCAGGAGTCTGGTCTAGACGCATGTTCTGTTTGAGAGTAAGAAGTTGGATGTGATTCCAGAGTGAGGACTTACGCAAGATGCAGCCACAATCTGCTCTCTGCTTCCTTTGGGAACCACAGGCAAGGTCTGACGAAAGTCTCCAACAAACAGCACAGTAACACCACCAAAAGGAGCAGGGTTGCCCATAAGATCCTGAAGAGTGCGATCAACAGCTTCAATTCCATAGCGATGCTGCATTGGTGCCTCATCCCAAATGACCACCCCAGTCTGATGAATAAGACCATCAAAGTCAGAGTTTTTCTCCCAAGAGCAAGAGGAGCGCTCATTGAGACCCTCAATGGGGATTTTGAAGCGAGAGTGAGCAGTGCGACCACCATCCAGAAGCAAGGAGGCAATGCCAGAAGAAGCAACACAAAGAGCAGCCTTGCCTTGGGAGCGGACAGAGGCAGCAATGGTGTTGCAAACATAGGTCTTTCCACCACCTCCAGCACTGTGCAGAAAGAAGACTTGGCCTTGGTTGGACTGGACTGACTGCATGACAGCATCATAGGCATTCCTCTGCTCAGCATTGAAGGTCAATAGATTAGTCTCCACCTGAAATGCAAGGTCAGCTCAAGGTCAACTTTGAAGGATGCATGGTAACTGACCTGTTCCCAAAGAGCCACATAATCATGGTTGAGCTCATCCTGAAGAAGCACATTTGCAGCTTGGTTCCAATCTTGCAGAGGCAAAGGCATAGGAGGATAGTCAATGAGGCGCTTTCCCATTCCAATAAGGACTTTGTCCAGCAGATAGAGGCCATAATCAAAGACATCCTCTTGAGTAGGATCAGGAAAGCCCATGACAGTAAGACGCACATGCAGATCATCACAGATTTTGTCCTTGTAGCGATTCCAAAGAATAAGAGGTTGTGAAGGAATGCAGAAGCGAAGGATGGTGGCAAAGAGGGATCTAAGTTGAGTTCCAGTCTGCATATCTGCTGCTTCAGCCAAGGCCATATCCCACTCTCCATCATCTTCCAAAGGCACGTGCAAAACAGGCATCACGATAGGTAGGATATTCAATGCCTTCATAAGTGCGAATGTCTTTCCAGTCCTTGGCACCTTTAACAATGGTGAGCAATGTTCTGAGGTAAAAGCGTTCGCCTGCAGAGGGATGGACAAATAACATTCTGCCAATAGTAGAACCCTGCTGACGTGGAGTCCATATTTTCTTTGACTGGTTCCAGACATAGTGAAGAGGAAAGTCCTGGTAGGTATGAGTGTTATGACTTGACCGATCGGGGCCCTTCGCGGCCGGTCTAACCGATGGATCAAGCATCACATGCTAGGCGGCTCCATTACGGAGCGTACATCAAGGTATTCGGCATGTCCTTAGGAGCCGACAAGACCGATGGTTCTTCAAGACATCGGTAGAGGCTATATGAGAGGGACATGAGGCTTACGAAGTTCACACAGTGATAAGGGAGGCATTCACATGCCATGGGCTTAGGGCTTATGGGTAAGCACCTCGTCGCACCATGATGGATCAGTGCGACTGGAGAAGTACAAAGAGTAGGCGCCGATGAGAGAGACGGCGGCCACAGCTCTCCTAGGATGGAAACCTGGAGAAGCACACGGACTCTTACCCTATACCCTATACGGTATATAAGGCCCATAGAATAGGCTGAGGATCTTCAGTCTATTCTCTTTCGTTCATTCGTATCTTCGAATACGAAGCTCTTCGTTCTTACACAAGTCTTCATACTGTGTAACTTAGAGCCAATCATTATTCCCTCCTGTATCAACGTCTGATACGGTCGAGACTCCGTCCACCACTCAGTCCATCGTGCGACCTAGGGAAAAACCTGTTACTCTTGGGTTACTGAACGAGCAGTTCGTAACACTAGAATAGACTCGCTTTTGCCCCTACCTTGCACCACACTCCGCTTGCTGCCACACTCTCTCTCACGACCCTCATCGGTGGCATAGACCCCCACCGAAGAGAGTTACTTCACACACCCTGGAGCAAGACCTAGGCCTAGGATTTCCACCAGGCACTAGACGAACCCATAACCAACTTCGACAGAACAATCGTCCTATCCATCAAAGAGAAAATCGCTGGTATTACTCCGACACCAATCGGCCAGCACCCCCAAACTTTGATAACTGCTCGTACCGAGAAGGACGATACTTCTTCACAAGAGAAGACGGAACAGAAGCTGAGTGGGCTTGGGACGAAACAGCAGAAGACTGGGTAGAACCACCCCAGTACAGGAACCCCGAACCGGAAATCCCGGACACATCGGAGGAAGAAGAAGGAACATCCGAGTCCGAATCCTCGGATATTCAAACACCGATCAACACCCGAAACATTATGTCAAACCCTACAGACCCCCCCGTCTCATCAGGAAGGGGCAAGCTCAAGCTCCCTGATAACTTCGAAGGGGACCGAACACAATCACAGAAATTCATCATGAATTGCCTCCTCCTTTTCACAGCAGAACCAGACCGATACAAGACGGATTCAGACAAAGTTTCTCTCGCTCTCTCGTGCATGAGATACGGGACGGCCAGCGTATGGGCAGAGAGCTTCCTAAAGAAGACAGTGGGGGCGACCCCGCCCAAGACCGTAGGAACTTGGGACGACTTCCTTGTCAGGTTTAAACTCCAGTTCAAGGAAACGAACCTTACGGACAAGGCCCGAAGCGCCCTCATGTCTTTCTCTCAGGGGAAGATGACGGTGGATGAATATTCAAACCAATTCATCCTTATCGCCGCCGACGCCGACATCACCGACAGGGAACAGGTTCCTTATTTCCAGAGAGGGCTTGACCCGAAGGTCATGGACAAGATCTATGACAAAGAAACTCCGCCGAAGGACACGATCCAAGATTGGGTCAACACTGCCTGTGAAATAGACGGACGCTTGAGAGCCCGAAGTGCTCAAAAGGCGATCCTAGCCAACTCCACCTCATTCCGAAGCGACTTCCTCAATCGCTTTCACCTCCAACCAGCTCGCCGCTATAACTCTACCACCGCTCCTCGAAGAATGAACAACCAGGTGGTTGACATGGACATTGACGCCTCTCGCAAAAGAGACGCCAATCGGAACAAGCGTGTATACGATGGCAAGAGACATGCTCCCTTCTCCTGCTACAATTGCGGAAAACCAGGGCACGGGATAGCTGATTGTCCTTCCCCTCGTAGAGGCGTTCCCCGTCTCGAGGAAATTCGCGCAAGTCGGTGGGCAGAGGAGGTAGACGAACTCGCGCTGCAGACATGGAGGATGAAGACGAGCAAGAATCCCCGGTGGGAAACGATGCGCGACTATATCGAGGATTGGAGGGGAGTTCTCATGGCCACCACCGTCGGGTATCACAACCTGGTAATTCGGTGGAACGTGAGGACCTTTCCGCGAGAAGGGGAGGATCACGCCAGAGCGATGGAGAGCGCTACGTACCGCCTAACGGACGACGAAGCAACGGACCCATCAGTGATATTAATGGCGTCCGAGCGCTCTTCCAAGGAGTAGGGAAGGCCGAGCAAAGGCAGATGTTGGTGGATCTGGCAGAGGATTTTTCCTGACCTCTCCTTCACCAGCCGAAGAGAGAGGGTCAAGGAAACTCGAGTATGATTCCCCGTCATATATTCGGATCGGAGCAATGAACAATCACATTATTACCCCCATTCGACTTGACGTGCGGTTAACAACTCAAGGAAGAAGCGCTGGAGCCAGAGCCGCCATCGACTCAGCATGCGAAGGGATTTTGGTAAATGAGGGGTGGGTACAGAAGCACAACCTTCCCACTTATCCTTTAAACCGCCCCATCCGCGTTCGCAACGTCGATGACACCATCAACAAGGCAGGCCTCATTCGACGAGGCCTGGACGCGAATCTCACCGTCAAGGATAGACGGGGGAGAACTCACACTGAACGCGTCCAAATGTTCATCACCAATCTAGGGAAAGACGACATGCTCCTAGGAACGGATTGGCTGAAATACCACGACCCCTCCATCGGGTGGAGGCGCCGTGAGGTACACTTTGATCGTTGCCCCAGAGATTGCCAACAACCGTATGGGTTTACCAAGGCAAGGGAAGAGCCTACCAAGAAGGCATGGCTAGCGAAACTACGCGGTGACAAGGTTCCTCAGCGGATGAAACCGCATCTTGTCTCAGAACCGGTAGGACCTTCGTGGACGTGGACTAAAGAACAATGGAGCCAAGTACCCACGAAGGAATGGAAAATTCGGTTCATGGAACTACTCGAGCACAAATCCCGACAACGCAAAGCTCGGGAATGGCTCGAAGAACAAGTAGCCGAAAGGAAGGAACGCCGGCAAGCTCAGCAGAAAGCGGCCCAGGGCGAAGCTTCAGGAAAAATCGCTGAAGAAGCGCAAACACCGTCTGACTCCTCCGCAATGGATAGCGCAGGAGAACCCGTCATTAGGAAGGTAACCCCAGAACCCTTGGGGTTCGCAAGCTTTGACGAAGACCTGGAGGAAGAAATCGACACCACCGACTTAAAGGGTCGGGTGCCGACAGAATATCATTCTTACCTCGACATCTTCAGCGAACGACGATCACAGAGGCTTCCCCAACATACAGTATGGGACCACGCGATAAACCTCAAACCGTCTTTTGTACCCCAGGCCCCGCGGATATTTCCCTTGAGCCCGGAAAAGCATGACGAGCTAGGGAAGTTCGTCAAAGAGCACCTTTCCAGAGGAACAATACGTCGGTCAACAGCACATAGCGCGGCCTCTTTCTTTTTCGTAAGCAAGAAAGATGGGAAGCTCCGTCCGGTACAAGACTATCGCCACCTTAACGAACACACTATTCGAGACGTCACCCCCCTGCCATTAATCCAAGAACTATTGGATATCATTAAAGGCGCAACGGTGTTCTCAAAGCTCGATGTTCGGTGGGGATATAACAACGTGCGCATCAAGAAAGGAGACAAGTCCAAGGCGGCCTTCGTCACACCCTTGGGACTTTTCGAACCTACGGTGATGTTCTTTGGGCTCTGTAACTCCCCGGGAACCTTCCAAGCCATGATGAACATGATCTTCCAAGAACTCATCCTGGCCCGGAAGATAGCGGTATATATGGACGACATCCTCATCTTCACGAAGACCACAGCGGAACACATTGTGATTCTTCGGCGAGTCCTCCAAATCCTGCGCGACAACGATCTCTACCTCAAACCAGAGAAGTGCGAGTTCCACAAGGAAAAGTTGAACTACCTTGGGTACACGATCTCAAAGGACCACGTCGCTATGGAAGACTCGAAGATTGAGGCTATCCAGGAATGGCCCACTCCCCGCACAGTTCGCGACATCCGCTCTTTCTTAGGCTTAGGGAACTTCTACCGACGATTCATTGATAAATTCTCTCTGATCGCTCGGCCCCTGCATGACCTCACAAAGAAGGATGTGAAATGGGACTGGACCACGGAGTGCCAACAGGCGTTCGATCGACTGAAGAAAACCTTCACCAGCCGACCCGTCCTGTTGTACCCTGACCCGATGCGCCCTTACCGGCTTGTTACCGACGCTTCCCTCGCAGCATATGGTGCAGTCCTCTTACAGGAAGGACCTGATAATGACTGGCACCCTGTTGCATACCTCTCAGGATCGTTCTCACCGGCCGAACGAAATTACGACGTGCATGATCGCGAACTCCTCGCCATCATCAAGGCACTGGAACACTGGAAACACTACCTCGAAGGCGCTCGACACCCCTTTGAAGTCTGGACGGACCATAAAAACCTAGAACACTTTAAAACGGCGCGCGACCTGTCAAGGCGACAAGCGCGCTGGAGTCTGTTTTTGTCCCGATTTGACTTCCAGCTCAGTTACAAAGCTGGAACTACTAATCATGCCGATGCTCTGTCCAGGCGTCCAGACCTTAGTGAGGGGGTGGAATCTGATAACAAGGCACAGACTCTACTCCCATCCAGACTTTTCACCGAGTCCAGCGAAACTCTAGTAGAGCCAAGCGAAGGCATACACGTCAAAGCAACGGAACTCGTATCCTCGGACATCCTCTCCCTTATTCGACACTCGCGCTCGGAACACGATTTGCTGGTTGATGTCGCCCTCAAGAAACTGCTGGAAAAAGGTCCAAACGCAATGAAGGGCGACCTAGGAAAATGGACACATGAAGAGGGCATAACAAGGCGCGACGGGTACATATGCGTCCCAAAGGACGACCTCCTTCGACGAATGATTGTCAAAACGCACCATGACACTATGGCTACAGGACACCCGGGCCGAGCAAAGACCTTAGAATTGGTCCAACGCCATTACTGGTGGTCAAGCATGACCAAATTCGTACACGCATATGTGGATGGATGTGCAGTCTGCCAATCTACCAAGAACCTTCCCCATAGGACCCATCCACCGATCCAACCGTTGGAAACCACAAACGCCCCTTGGCGCTTTATCTCCACCGACTTCGTAACAGACCTCCCAGAAAGCAGAGGCTACGACTCGATCAGTGTGGTAGTCGATCAGGGTCTGTCAAAAGGAATAGTCATAACTCCGTGCAAGAAGACTATCACGGCCGAAGAAACCACGACGCTCTTCCAGGACAATGTCTTCAAACGATATGGTTTGCCAACCAAAGTGGTGTCCGACAGAGGTCCTCAATTTGCTGCAAAGTTCACAAGGGAACTATGGAAAGGAATGGGAATCACCCCTGCCCTCAGCACGGCCTATCACCCCCAAACGGACGGAGAAACAGAACGGGTAAACCAAGAGATCGAGCAATTCCTGCGAGTTTTCTGCAACTACCATCAAGATAACTGGGTAGACTTGATCCCCTTCGCAGAATTCTCCCACAACACCCGAAGACACTCCGCCACTGGGAAGTCGCCGTTTGAAGTCCTTTACGGGTTCAACCCACCATATTCGGTCGACTCAGCCCTGGAGACCAAGGTGCCCGCAGTAACTGAACGTTTGCGACTAATCAAAGAAGTCCAAGAGGATGCGGCCGCAAGTCTACAAATAGCAGCGCAGCACGCCAAGGACCGGGACCTACACAGGAAACTTCCGCAATGGGAAGTAGGAACCCAAGTTTGGTTAGAAGGAACCCATATTCGGACGACTCATCCGAAATTCAAGCTGGCACCTAGACGCTATGGCCCCTTTTCAGTGACTGAAAGAATCGGTCCTCTGGCTTATCGGTTGGAAATACCCGAAACATGGAAAATACACCCGGTGTTTCACGCCTCCATACTCACGGAATATCATGAGACAGAGGCCCACGGAAGGAACTTCCCCAGACCTGCCCCAGAGATCTTGAATGAAGAAGAGCACTACGAAGTGGAGGCCATTCTAGATTCAAGACGCCAGGGACGAGGGACCAAGTACCTTGTCAAGTGGGTCGGATACTCCGAGGCCGATAACACTTGGGAACCCTTTGCCCTCCTCAAAGATACGGCCGACGAGGCGCTTCGTGAATTCCACGAAAGCTACCCAGACAAGCCCCGACCAGCGGCGATTAGGCTTTAGAAAGATATAAAAAGGGAGGCATTCCCCCTCTTTCAAAGCAAGAATCCTCCCCAACACATGTCCAACCACTCCTCCCTGGAATACTCCCCTGGACGTGCCATGCTCATCGATGACGGAACTACCTCCTCCCCTTCAAGAAACCCCTCGCCAGACATCATTCTGGCCGTGGCCAACCCCGACACTGGACGCCCTAGCCGAAGCAGCCGCCCAACGACACCAGGAAGAACTCCTGTACAAATCAGTGTCCACCAAACCGCGCTCACCGTCGAAGATCGAACGAATCCCCGAGCCTCACCACGGTTTGAGAGAGCTCATGACGAGCACGATGAAAGACGTCAAGCAGAAGGAAGGCATGCTCTGTCAACGCCTCCGCGACCGACGACAGCGTTGGCTCAAGGAGACGCAAGACAGGAGGCGAGAGGCGGAAGAAGACCAGGAAACCCTTCGAACCTGGCATCGCCTACAACTGTTGAGGCAGGTATACAAGAACCAGCAACGGCTGGTACATCAGCTGCCAGGACCAGAGGACCCCCTACCAGTAGTCGAGATCTGCAACCCCGGAGAGTTGGAAGGGCTAGGAGACGCACTACTCCAGCGCACCACCATCTCCGCGGTAATTCAGATGGCCACAGCGCTGGCCTTACAAAGGCTCGCTAACTTCTTCGCAGGGCAACCAGGAAGCGAGAGCGACGACATACCCCGACGCCTCGCTGACGCGAGCGACCAGGTCAGGCTTCTGGCCTATGCAGATGATCACAGGGCCGCCTCCTGGTATGCCCGAGGAAATAATGGGGCTTACGCCCTACTCATTCATCCGGACGAGTTCTCCTCCTTCATCAATCTGGAGCTCCTACCCGCCCTCATCTCGCGCACCGACACAGGACATTCAAGTCACGCCCGTCCCGTTCGGACTGACCCATTCCGCGTCCAACCATGGAGCGAAGCTAGCAGAGCGGTACCGGCTACAAGCAGTCGAGACGCGACCACCCAGACCGAATACGTCTGGGCTACGGTCCAACGACAGGCCCGAAGAGACCGAGAGGCCCTTCCTCCCATATCGGCAGGACAATCCACCGGGCAGGACGCAGGAGGCAGCAATGAGGAGCATCCTCCAAGGTACAGGAGGAATGAGGGCCGAGGGAGCCAGAGAACAAGGGCAACCCTCCAGCCCAGGCGAAGCAGTCCTAGAAGAACTCGACCAAGAGATTCGCCGACTCCAAACCGTCCTCGAGATAATCGAGCTGAAGGAGCGCATCCACACATTGGTAGAAGAACTCCAATCCGCCAGCGCCCGACTCAGCGAACTACTTCCTGGACTCGAGCGGAACTAGACGCCTGGGACGAGGTCGAAGGCGATAACTACGACGACGCCGACCCCTACTACAGACCAGACGAAGGGTACGGAGATTATGGAGACATTGGCGGAGGATACTAAACCAGGGAGTTGAGGAACCCCTGGTTTTAACATGATGACGGAGAGGAAAGGACCCTCCGCATCACAGGTACCGGTTTCACGCACAGGACGCCGGAACTGACGTCCTGCATGACGTTAAACTGTGAAAAGATAAGAAGGCAGGGGAAGTACCTGACCATTTCGCGTTGCAGCCCTCCGGTCTCAAGATGAAGGACAAGCATTCAACACTCTCGTTGTCAAGAGGTATTCTGACAAGCGAATCGGGCGTCCCGCTTGGATCCCCAGTTTTACAGGGCCCTTTCCGCATTAGGAGGCCCTTAGGATTCACAACATAACCGACTGGTACATGAATGATGCATGAATATTGGTGGGAAATCGTGTTGCATACCCACCGTTGGGGAACGGTGGACCAACCTCGCTGTCAAGGTCTGACAGGTGTCTTGGACGTCCCACTTTGGATCTCCGGTTTTACAGGGTCTTTTCCGCATTAGGGGACCCTATCTGCGATGCAGGAACTGATGGCCGCACTCCATTAGTACCCAAAACGGAGAAAAGACATCCGCAACGATGTAAAACTACGAAAGGCTTGGTCCGCAACGACGATAAACTAGTTACCGTCCGGAACGACGCTAAAGCTACCAAGACCCTCGGAGCGTGGTTGCATTCTGGCAGACGGTGGAAGTGAGGGCCTCCACCGTTGCAGAACCCTGCCGACTAGGTCGAGGCGCTTCCATATTCCATACGCCCTACAGTAAAAGAATATGGGGTCAACACGGTTCAATTCCGTGCGAGGGGTTTGGGGACAAGGAGCGGGTTGCCAGCCTTCCGACAAGGTCACGACTACTCCATGGCGCGCCCACTCTACCCTTGAAGTCCGAAGCAAGGATTCCACTTCAAGGGCCAGTCAAGAGGCAACTGGGACCGTGCCTCGTGTTGCAAACATCCGCAACGATGTAAAACTACGCGCGTCCGCAAAGACGTTAAACTACCACTCCTTTCAGCATAGGAGATGTCGATCGACATCGTTGTTGACACCACGATGTTGATCTAGTCCGCGATGACGATAAACTATTTACTCCTTCAAGTATAGGAGACGTGGTTGATGGTCACGACCTTGACCATCAACTAGTCCGAAATGACCTTAAACTACCCTCACCCCGGAGGATTAAATCTATCGAGGCTCGGGAGGTTCAAGCCAGGCGATAGCGGACGTCCGCAATGACTATAAACTAGTTGCCGTCCTTCATGACGATAAACTGAGCTGCCCTTCTGTTTACAGGGCCATGTGAGTTGTGTCAAAATAGGCCTCAAGTCTATTCTCGCAACTCTATAAGTTATCCGGTTTGATATAGTATAAACCGTCACCATCTTACCTCAATGGGAACCCTGTCAAGATGGCTGTACTTGGTCTAGGGCTCTATGTGCATCACCGATGAATGTTCCGGCGCACAGAAATGGTCTACCATCTTGTTTACAGGTACTCCTACGTTGGGAGATGGATAGGTCCGCAACGACCTTGGCATAAACTAGCAGGGCAGTCCGCAACGACTTCTGTATAAACTAGCCTCAGTCCGCGACGACTTAAGGATAAACTAGCGGACGTCCGCAAAGACGCAAAACTACGGACGTCCGGCACGACGTTAAAACTACCAGGACATACCTTACGCTGACCCCGCATAATTACCGTCAAGGTGGATACCATGGTCTATTCAAGAGACCATGGGGTTCAAAATCTATTCCTCAAAAGTCCTTACCTCGTGTCCAATACCCTTAGTGAAAAACAAACTCTGGACGAACACTCAATCTCTAACCTGACAAGGCCACCGTATGGGCTGACAGAGTTAGGGATCTTCAAAGGGGTCTTGCCGGACTCAAGACAAGTCAAGAAATGTCGTATTCTTGATAGGTTGGTGGGCCTAAGCCTTAGTAAAGCGATCAACCCACACACCTGGAGTCCCCCTCGATACCGAGATCAAGGAGATGAAGATCTATCCTGGAAACACTGAGACATGGCCTTCGGCACTTTGGAAGAAGAACGACACACACCCATCCACAGACGAGTTTCTATTTCATCCTATAATCATTCGCACAACACCTTTCTGCATCGTCGCCAGATGACACTGGCTCATCAAACCTACCAGGGAGCCCTGGTCGAGTAGCTGCCTATTGACTCTAGGAGCGTACTCACACAAAACGTACGGTGAAGGAAGAACACCGAGGAGAAACACAGTATTGTGGCTGATACTGCAGGACTTCAAATCAAACAGCTCAACGGAGACGGAAAACTCCTAGGCGTTGTAAACGACGTAGGTCGGTCCTCGCCCCAGAAAACGAAGTGATATTGGGAAGACGCATCCCAATCTATTTTGACGACCAGCAAGCAATTGTATGTGGAATGACGATGAAGCTCGTTTCTGCTCAAGCGAGTAGTCCCCTCAGGAGTTGGGACCTAGAAAGGGGGTAATGTTATGACTTGACCGATTGGGGCCCTTCGCGGCCGGTCTAACCGATGGATCAAGCATCACATGCTAGGCGGCTCCATTACGGAGCGTACATCAAGGTATTCGGCATGTCCTTAGGAGCCGACAAGACCGATGGTTCTTCAAGACATCGGTAGAGGCTATATGAGAGGGACATGAGGCTTACGAAGTTTCACACAGTGATAAGGGAGGCATTCACATGCCATGGGCTTAGGGCTTATGGGTAAGCACCTCGTCGCACCATGATGGATCAGTGCGACTGGAGAAGTACAAAGAGTAGGCGCCGATGAGAGAGACGGCGGCCACAGCTCTCCTAGGATGGAAACCTGGAGAAGCACACGGACTCTTACCCTATACCCTATACGGTATATAAGGCCCATAGAATAGGCTGAGGATCTTCAGTCTATTCTCTTTCGTTCATTCGTATCTTCGAATACGAAGCTCTTCGTTCTTACACAAGTCTTCATACTGTGTAACTTAGAGCCAATCATTATTCCCTCCTGTATCAACGTCTGATACGGTCGAGACTCCGTCCACCACTCAGTCCATCGTGCGACCTAGGGAAAAACCTGTTACTCTTGGGTTACTGAACGAGCAGTTCGTAACAATGAGCATGAGCAGCAGGGAACTTTTGGTTGGCAATAAACCATTCAGTCAACTCGGTTTTCTGGGACCTGTCTCTGTTTAAGACTTCTTCAGGATTATCATCAGCATCAAAGTAGACCTGCTGTTCATTAGGGAGATGGACAGGAAGACGGTAAACTGTGGGGGATTCTAGATGCCTTGGGAATTCAAAGATGTTCCAGCAAGCCTCCACAGGTCCAATATAGCGAGCATCCACATAGTCCTTAATCTCATCAATGTCTCCAATCTGAAGTGTAGCACGATCAGGACCTTTGTAAATATACTTGTGGATATATTTGACAGCCTTGATGGATGCACAGACCTCCACATTGATATGGCAGTTGTATTTGGCAAGGAGATAGGGATTATAAGGAACAACATCACGATTGTCAAACTGCATAGTATGCCGAGTGAAGGTGCGCCCATTGTTTGGCCTAGCATATGTAGGATAGCCATCCTCACCATAGAGGGTCTGCTCAGTAAAGTCCTTCCGATAGCGCTTGCTACAGAGCTTGACTTTTGTGCCTCCAATATCTTTTTCTTCCATGTAACGTGCTTGAGGAAACTCAGGGCCGCAGCGTCCATGGAGCATGTATATTGTGACAGACTCATAAAGCATAGGATGGGCAGCAGGATCTGGAAGCTGGGCAGAGACAATCCTATCCACATCTTCAGCACTTTGAATCTTGTCCTGTGCATCAAGGAAAAGAAGAAGGTGCATATGAGGAAGACCACGCTTTTGAAACTCAATGGTATAAACCATCCCTGCCACCTTGCCAAACAGGCCCTCCTTGATATCCTTTATAAGAGCCTTCATCTTCAAGGCAAACACACGTGCAACCAAGTCTGGACGATCAGAAGGCTGCTGAGTTGAACCACCATCATATTTTAAGAGCTCTTCAGTGATTTCTGGCCAGTTAGGGTTTGCAGTCATGGTGATAAAGATGTCAGGCTTATGGCAGTGGCGAGTGATAGCCATGGAATCTTGGAAAAGCTGATACATATAACGTGGACTGCCTGCATGAGTAGAAGGAAGCACAATACGTTTTCCCCGCTGGCCTAGGTCTACCTCAGCTTCTGCATGGATAGCATCAAACAATGACTGGTACTTTTCAGCTCTAATCTCCTTCTGATGGTTCCTGATCCAGAAAAGGTTGCTAGACTCAATAGATGCCCAAGCATCAACCACATATTGCTGAAATAGCTTGCCAGCTCTAAAGATGGTTTCAGGATCAAGCAGACGGCGCATAAGACGATAGGCATAATAGCAGCGCTGAGACACCTTGGATGAGAGCATTTGGCCATTAGGTCCAGGATGAGCAGGAATATTGGGATGAAAGCCTTGTTCGCCATGTGGAAATAATGTCACATAATGCAAGGGACTGTAGTGAGGGTGAAGATGGCTGAAATGCTTTAGACCTCCATGGTTATAGCGGACAACAATATCTCTGTGCAAGTCCACTTCCTCATCTCCACTTCCAGGAATGATGGCAGCAACTTCATCTGCAGTAGGCTCATTATAGCGGCGATGATCAGTATTGGGCAAGACAGCAATACGGGCTGCAAGCTTGTCTCGTTCTCCAGGATTCTTGTCTGCCATGATTTGATAGGCATGGCGGTACAGGGGAACATAAGGATTGTGCTCATGAAACATATCCTGCAAGTTATTCATGATCTCAGACTTCAAGTTGGGATTGGCATTGTTGCGCTCATTGAGTGCAGCCTGAGGATCAATAACATAGAGCTGAGCATAGGAAGGTCTAAGATGGTTGGGTGGTAGCAGGGTACCCATCTGATGATAAAGTTCTCCATGGATTTTAAATGCATATGGCCCAGAGGTAGTGGTAACATGATCTGATAGCTTGGCAGCAATAGAAGTAAATGCAAATGCACTATTGTACTGCCTGATATTTAGCCTGAATGATTTGGCATTCTCAGTGTCTCCACAAAGAAGATTACGCAGTGTTTGAGGAGGGTCCAATAACACAGGCAGCCTAATTTGGCCTTGTAAACAGCACATGCCAAAGCGGATATGATTGCGAGTAGAGGATAATAGCTTTTCAGAGGAAAAGTGAAGGGCTTTGCAGTGAGAACATTCAACATCCATATGGCCAACACTATAGCGTGTGTCAGGCTCTTGATAAGGACGACGACCAAGAGGTAGCTGTTGTATCACTTGATTTTGAGCTAGAGCATGGTGATTGTGTTGAATAGCAAGATTGTCATCGTGAATCTGCTGGGAAAGGTTCAAATGATACTGATGGACTTCTTGTGGCTGGGCATTGTCTTCTTGTTGTTGCTCAAGAATAATCTGCTGCTCTGCCTGTGTTTGTGCTCTATGCTCTATACGTCTCTGCTGGGCCTCTATAAGATATTGGCGGATCTCCTCAAGATGCTGCTCATGAAGGGAAGCTCTATGACTGCTGCTCTTGCTGGTATTGTAAAGCCTGCATATTATGCCGAGATAGTAATGGAGGCTGTGGATGATGGACAGGATCAGGAAGAGGAACCACTGCATTAGGCCTTGCATTCTCTCTACGACGCCGTCTACGCTCTGCATGGCTCTGTTCAAAGTTATTCATCATGCGGCGCTCATAGTCAGGATGGCTAGCTGCTGCAAGACGCATGCGAGCCTGTCGATCATGATTCCCAATCAAATGGCGTGGAAGATTAGGATGGGCAGAAACATTCACAGGCCAATAATGAGGTGGTGGTGCAGGCATAGGAGGGGGAGCATAGATAGGATATTGTCCACCAGGAATTTGATGAGCCATAGCACCATGATAGACAGAGTGTTGAAACATGGGAGCAGGATAAAAGTGGGGAGGAACATATTGAGCAGGAAGATATGATGGAGCAGAGGAAGCAGCCACTGCAGAATAGTATGATTGGACAGGAGGAGCAAGTATGGCAGGCTGGTGAAGCTGAATGGGTGGTGCAAGAGAAATAGGAGGCTGAGCAGGATTGGAAGTAGCAGAATGGGAAGGTCTAGAGAGATCCTCAAAGACAGGCTGACGAATAGAGCCTCGTAATGCAGAACGCTTGCGCCGAAGAGTAGGAGAGGTCATCTGAAGCCTTTCAGCACGCTCTTGCTCCCGCACAGTCTGGCGCTCATGCTCAGGAGTCCTAGGAGGAGTTCTTATAAACCCCAAAATTAATAAACAAATTTTGTGTCATTTAAAAAAAACTGCATACCTTGTCATAGTCACATCCACATGGGCAGCCTCTTCAACAGCCTCTTGGTTTTCAACATGTCTATAGTTTCTTCTTTTTAGCCAATGACCATAAAAAGATTAAATAAAACCACATACCCATTGAGATTCTCAGGTGGAGGAGTCATATACAGATCATCCTCATCTTCACTATTATTGGTGTTCTCACTATAGCAAATATGAGTATACACAACCAATAAGCAAAAAGTAAAACACATACTTATGTACAGTCTCAGGTGGAGGTGTCATATAGAGATCATCCTCATCATCATCTCTAAAGAGAATTTTAGCACTGAAACAGTATCCAAGCAAGCCAAAAACACTCACAAAGGTGCCAATGCAGGCATCCAGACTTCCACACACCCTCATTAGGAGGCCTACAAAAAGAGTTGAGCACAATAGACATGATGCAAGCAACACAGACTTACAAAGGTGGAACACTCATTGTGAAAAGCTAAATAAAAAAAACACCTGCAAACAAAACCAAGAGCCAAGAGTGGTTGCCAAGCTAAGCACTCGCTGAATGCCCCCTCACAGTTCACCTGAAGAAATTGCCGCAAGACAGTGCCAGGGGAAGAGGATTCCCAATGCTCTTTGACAACTCAATGTCACCCGTTGTCTGCAAAGCAGGTCGTTGTGACTGCGAGATCGTGGTAAAAGGTACCTGAGCAACTGAAACACCGCAGGATGAGAGAGGTCCAGGCAGCTATGAAAGACTGCTTTTGGCTACAGCAAACTAAGGCCGTGCTGGTAGACTTCACACCCTGTAGGCTTTTTCTAAGCAGAATCCGTGCTCAGAGACACCCAGTAGAGCAGAGTATAGAGTTTGAGAGAAAAGCCAGTGAGGAATAAAGCAGAGGAGAGCACAGATGAGGGTCTGGGACAGAGATGATGATGGTTGATGGCAGAGATCAGCTATCGCAAGGCTCGCAGCAGCCCCGGGCACGCGCGCGCTGACCAACTCCGTTTCGAGCTCCGACACGCTCCGTTTCGCGTCCCGAAGCCTATGGGACAGTGGTCTCGCGTGGTTTCTTACGTGGCCCACGCGAGCATAAGCGAAGACACGCGACGTGAGCCGCCGGCCCAGCGCCACAATTTTCCACTGTCGCCCTCTATTTATGGATGGATAGTCTTGCCTGGCGTGTAAATGAGATGGTATAATATGCAAAAGCAAATCTTAGTGTAGGCAAGATGAGTAATCGCTCAAAATTTCAGTATTCGCAGCCTGCGAGGTTGGTCGACATTGCGATCATGAGAACCCATTCATAAAGTCTGCGGCTTGAAATGCCTGCCCATCATTCACAAAGTCCAGCAGCACGAAAGAGGGCCATCGGTTTCCTCCCAAGGGTGCGCACCCGTTCGCATGTGCCAGGATACTGAACATGTGTGGGTGATGCATGGGTTAGTTCGCGCGGGGAAATGCAGGAAAACAGAGACGCACGAGGTAATGCCGTTCGTCGTGGAGGCCTGTGCTGGATCGCTAATGAAGGCGCCTAAAAAGTCGATGTTGAGCGAGTGGTTGATCATGTACATGTGTTCCTCCGTGCTGAGAGGTCCCTTGATGCGGTCGACAGAGCACGGGAACGACGCGTCCGTGACGCTGAAGGGCGTTTCCCACACCTAGAAATTCCACCACGGGCACGCACATTAGCGACCGCAAACGAGGTCTGACCCTGATTAAACAATGCACCATTTCAAACTCAGGCAGGATGAAGTCGACCTCGCCCGACTCAGCGCCAAAGTCCATGAACACGACCACGCGCTTCCCCGAGTCTATCATCTGGCCCAGCGTCGGCCACTCGTTCTGCGCCAACGGCACGTGAGGCGGGACGTATGCGAGGTCGGCGACGCCGGACGCGTTGAAGGCAGGTTCCCAGACGGTAGACAGGGAGAGGCTTTCTGGGTTCGTGAATATGAGGGTGAGGACCTCGTTGGGGTTCGCGGCAAGGAAGGAGGCCACTGTTTTGAGGTAGTCTGGAAACGGCCCTGTTGAGTTGAGGCCGGCTCAAGGCGAGAAAGAAAGAGACTCGCCCTCAACAGTGCCTCCATCAAACAAAACCTGCGACAACGATGTCGTGAGTCTCAAGATGATGGATAAAAGATGAAATGTCTTACGCAGCCTGATTCATGTTGATCGACATCTGTCATCATTTCCGATAAGAAAGGTAGAAGCGCGTACTTGTATGACAAAAATGGATGACGCCGTCAAGACTGGTAGGCAGTTTCCTCTTAGAATCATGATAGATGCATCAGCATCGACAGAGGGACGAACTCGTGAGCCTGTGCTTGGAGCAGCCGGATGCCAAGACTCAGTTGCGTTGGTATGTCTAGTTCCTGATCTCGAGCAACTAAGAAAGAGCACCACAGAAGGTTTTAAGCTTTACTCGTAAGGAGATTGGATGGAAGTAGCACGTACGAGCGAGCGAGTCATTGCTGAACGCAAATGAATCGTGTGCTGCAATGAAAAGAGTATGTCAACCATCTCTGGTATCGAGGATACACTCCGCGCCATACCTCCAATAAAAGTAATGTTTCCGTAGCTGCGATCACAAAGTTCAGCGTGCCCGTTGCAAACGGTTGCCCTATGGTGAATATTTAGTTGCTGATGCAGACTGTTCTAGCTAGATGTTGGACATTACCGTCTCGCGGGTAAATAAACGCCTCTCACGGAGAGGGTCGCTAACGCGACAAGAATGAAAGTGAAACCGAACATGAGCATGAAGAGACGCAGGACAAGTACCAGCAAGCGAGCGTGGGCACAGTACCTCGCCCACGACGATCCTAATATACCCAGAGAACCATCAATTAGGGCCCAGAAAAACTAAGATGATCGCTGAGGAGATCTTAGATGCGCTGCAGGCGGAGGGCGTAGGCACAGAAACGAGAAGCCACGCAGCAACCAACGCGAGATGGATCAGTTGTCATCCTCGCATCTCCTGCATCTCCTCGCATGCCAAGCTAGGGCAGAACTACAGGAGCTTGATCTCGCCGATTGCTCCTCGAGGGTCTTCATGATGATCTTGCGATCGAACATCTGGTGGGTCATATGTGTTTGATGTCGCAGCCAAGCGGCCTACCAGCGGCACAGCCTTCCAGCATCAATCTCCAGGGATTTCATTGCATGAAAGATGCACATCTGCCTCGTCGACACAGCTCAGTTGCCTTGCGGAAGCGACTCATATAAAAAGTCAAGGAAAATGCTGGAAAATCTCCATTTTTCATGTTCCGAAGTTGTACAGGGGATATCGCCAAGATGATCTATGTCAACCACTGTGAATTGCCACTTCATACGCGGGAGCAGATCTATCGAGCTGAGGTGAGTGGTGGACGATGGTGTCGACGGTGGCAAGAGGTGAGTGGTGGCGGCGATTGCCGGTGGGCACATATTTGCCGATTGTTTGGTTGTGTGCGACACCGACTATTCAACTGCTTCCGCATCGCTGCGCTGCACATCCTCCACGATGGCAAGCACGCTATCCGAACGACAACAAGATGACCTGTGCGTGTGTCTTCCGTCCTTGATTGTGAGCAGCGACTGGCCTCACGCGTGCAAACGCTTTCCAGACACAAGGCTATGCTCGACTACTTACACAGTGCGGGGTTTACGAGAACGTATGAGGAGTTTAAGCAAGAGTCGGCCCAGGTGCGTGTGTGTCGAGCTGGTTGTTTAAGATCATGATCTGAGCCCCCTACAGGCCGACTTCCAACCTGACGCAGGGCAGAAGACAGCGGGGCTTCTCGTCAAGAAATGGACGAGTGTGATCCGGATGCAGAAGAAGGTCAGTCTATGCCCACTTAATTCGCCTTGCGATCTGCTCGCTCGGACAAAATATCTCATATATGGGCGCAGATACTTGACCTGGAATCGCGACTTGCCCAGGCCCTCCACGACAACATGCATATGGCCGCCCTCCCATCCGGCTTCAGCAAACGCAACAACCCAGACTGGTTGCCCAGCGTCGGCCCCCCAAAGCATACGCTCACCGGACATAGAGACATGGTGAATACCGTCGCGTTCCATCCTGTCTATTCTGTCCTCGCGTCCGGGAGTGACGACTGCACGCTGAAGGTGTGGGACTGGGAGACGGGCGAGCTGGAGAGGACGCTGAAGGGCCACACCAGGCGCATCACCGATTGTGAATATGACTCAAAGGGGAAGCACCTTGGTACGTGGGCGAGATTCTGTGTCGAAATGTGTGCGATAGGCGTGCTGAGCCCTCCGGGCCCGTTTGGGTGGAGTGGCAAACACCCAATAAAAGGCTGCGATGTACAGGAGCATCAGACATTCTCGTTCCCCATTCCGCTCCCAGATCTCGCTCCTCTGACATCTCATTGACGCTTTGACCTTCAGAGATGCCATCCGCAACGTATGGCGTCTCGAAAGTTGTCAGCCGCGCGCGTTCTAGTCTTCGGAGCTGTGCCGCAGGCTCAATGGTTCACAGATCAGCGCCAGCACACCGTCGCGTCGTCGGTGACCAATTTAACCCTTCCTTCTCTTCGCAGTCTCCGCATCCTACGATCTTTTCATCAAGCTATGGAATGTCGATAACGACTATCAGAACTTCGCAACGCTCAGAGGACATGAACACTCTGTGTCGTCCGCGCGCTTCCTCCCCGGCGACGATCGTGTAATCAGCGCTAGCCGAGACCAGACAGTCAGGATATGGGAGATCGCCTCGACGTGTGTGCCACCGATATTCAACTGCTTCCTTTCACACCAGCACTGACCGCTGTACGTTTTCCGCAGGCACTGTGTCAAAGTGATCAAGCCACATCCAGACTGGGTCAGATGCGCGCTGCCGAGCCTCGATGGCCGATATATCGTCACTTGCTCGATGGACCATGTGCGTTCGCGCATCCTGTCGTCTGGTGATTCGTATATGTTCTCAATTTTGGTTGACAGACTGCCCAAGTCGTAGAGCTTAGCTCGGGAACGACGAAGGCCGAGTTCCGAGGGCACGACAAACCCGTCGAAGTTGCCGTATTTGTCCCTCGCGCGTCTGTTCCAGCAGTCCGTGAACTTGTGGGACAGAAGGTAAGTGGAGGGCTTGGCCGTGACTGGCTTCAACATTAATTTCATTCTTCATACAGACAGGTGTAAAGCAGCCTGTCATTACAGAAGGCATCGCGATCGCATATGTCATGACCGGCTCGCGAGACAAGCTGATCAAGATTTGGGATGCGATACGTGGGCAATGCCTACACACGCTCGTAAGTGCATTTCGTTTTCTCCTTTCCAAATAACCTTACAACCATTGGCTTGCCTGCGCTCAGGAGGGACACGATGACTGGGTGCGGTCCCTTGTTTTCCACCCCAATGGGAAGTATCTGCTCTCGGCGTCGGATGACCGCTCGATCCGGATATGGGAGATCAAGACGGGGCGATGTATCCGTACCATCGCGGCACACGACCGGTTTGTGTCGAGCCTGTCGTGGGGGCGGCAGGCAACCGGCACGGAGGAGGGCAAGGAAGGAGATGCGTCGAACTTGATGAACGTGCTCGTGTCTGGCAGTTCTGACCAGGTGAGTGTCCGGGTCGGTGATATGGCATCGGCCCGTATGTGGCTCTGTTGCGTGTGGCTGATGCTTGCTGTCTCTGCAGACGATCAAGATCTGGATGCCATGATGCGCTGTTTACGCTATGTTCGTTCTCTGTTCTCCGGTCCCTGCCTGCGCCCCTAGCCCTGCCTGCGCCCGCCTCCCATCTAACTTTCTAAATGTCGTCCCGGTCGTCTCGTCGTCGCAAGTAGTAGCATATTTTGTGCTTTCGCATCTGCATGAATACCTACGTTACGTTATTGAATGGAAACATACCCATTTTTGTATTGCCCGCCTCGTGGGCACTGCTCCTAGATTTCCAATGTGTGTAGGGTAGCGAGACCTGATTTTGTTGGACTGTTGTACGCGTCCTAGGCGGCCATGAACAACAACATATGCGGTACACGCCCATTCTGCTAAAGACGCAAAGCGACTGCGATCATAGATGTTCACCGTGCATATATTGTTCAATCAATCTACATTTCTCCATCTCTCGCCTTGATGTTAGGCGCGCGGGGTCCTTCTTCAATAGACAGTGTCGGGTGATGGTAGCCGATCGGAAGTGTCGACGTGCCGGAACGAGTATCTCTTGTCACAAAGCGCATCTCGCTATGAGGCGCGATTTGTGACATATCCTTCCCAATGCTCATGTCCCATGTGGTCTTCTGAAGCGCTGCTAGGGCAATAACCGCGGTTGGATAAATCCCCTGCTCAAGATGGACTGGGTATCTTGTAAATGAAGGAAATATGTGTAACGCACAGATACTTGAACTGTAATTCCCGGGAGGGTTTCATTTATATACATGTTGAGATTGTTGATTTTGCTGTCAATAGAACACCAGCTCACGAGGAAGATGATCTGTCGCATCATGTGTCATGTGAGAGGCGCACACGCCGTCAATGGATACAGCACCGCTCACCCATATCACACAGTAAAGAGTCCCAGATTCGACAAGGGGAACAAGGATAGATATGGCCTGGGATCTGTATTTCGCGCTGTTCAGGTGAGTTTTGATTAGGCGACGATGTTGCCTGTGACCATGTTGATTTGATCGATAAGACTCGATTTTTCCTATACACTGACCATGCCTTTACCGCCACGAGCGTAGTGGCAATCATATTGGTAGCCAGTGTCGAGGAATAGACACCGATCAATCCAACACCGAGCCCGCCGAAGGGGATGCATATACCAGCAGCCACTGATATAAAGGTTATGTGTGAATGGTGGCAAATTGAAACAGGCCACTTACCAGATCCTAGGGACAGTAGCAGAGGGAATATCAAGATTTTCATGCTGCGCTCCCACATGATCCATACCCTCCAGAGTACAATTAAATCGCTTAACGAATACTGTGAAATAATCAACGAGTGTCAAAATGATGAGACCATAGTGTGAGAACCTACATTGATGATAGGTAGGTAAAAATTCGCAGTGGCTGCCACTTCATCTGTAAGGCCATTGGCCGAGGGCCCCCCAGCTCAATCAGAATCGTGCCCATGTCACCTACCCACTGTAGAAACAAATGGCAGGTCGATACTGTGAGCATGATGAAGGTTGTTATCCATATGATGAGGATTGCCCTTGTTGTAAGGCCTTTACAACTTCAACTACATCAATTGATCAATATATGCCCTCTTCAGAGGTGCGACTCACCCGAGGACGTAGGTTGAGAGTGCAAACAATACTATTGAAAGCACTATGTGCCCAATGTCAATTGCGGGCAACGTACGATAATGAGCTCACACACCGTAGAAGCCAGTCTCACAAGCAAGAGAGATGATGTAGGGCGCGAGCCTTGTGTAAGTATCTTGCGCAGATAAAGACATTACCGGCTCCAGAGAGATGAGCCAGCCAGAATATAGGAGAGTGGGTAGACGTCCTGCAGCGGTGCATACATGAGGTGCAATTGAACAACATCAGAGACAATGGCATCGTTGTTCTATCACGGATGACCCAGAATTAATGCACATCGGATCATGATGTTGACAGATGCAATGGACATAGAAGTCCTTTTGCTCGTATATGCACATGGACTGTGCTCTTCTGGCCGAAGTCAGAATCGATCTATCAACCGTGATGGCGCTCATCGTTATCGCTAAATTTGCCGTCGCTCTCTTCAGCACAACAAAATGCTGAATCTTTGTAAATTTACCGTGCATTTCCTTTCTGATCAGAACGGGAGCGCCCAGGAGGCGGTCAATGCTCTGCATTATCTGATTATCACCAGCGCGCGCTACTAACTTTGTGCTGAATTCGATTCCATTGCCGAGGTTTGTGGGAAAGACAAAGACTAGGAAAGCAGACGTGCTGATGGGACTTCGCGTGCGTATGGATTTGCGAGACAGCAGCAGTAGCTGGAAAAAATATTGACAGATGGGTCTTATCAGCATTACTGAAAAAATGTGTTCCCGAATTGCACGACAACTCACCCTTGGCCTGCGCAGTTTCTCGACATTCCACGCAAAGGAGCCATCCAATGTGTTCTTAAGCGAGTTTGATTCGACGATAGGATGCAATTATATATCTTGAGGAAGAGAGATATCATACTGATATCATACAAAAGAGGTTGAGACTGTTAGAGAAGCACACCTACGGAAGACAAAATAAGCGAAAAACAGAGTCGACAAGTCGAGAGGTGAGAAGGATGATCACAATATTCAATTTTGGCTATACATCGCGCACTAGAATCGAGCCTCAAGGCCTCAAGTCTGTATTGGATGAAGAGGCAAGTGCGACAAAGCGACTTGCACTCGACGTGCTCAAGTGTGCCGTGGGAAATTGGGATCACAGTGCCGTTTATCGGCCGAACGTCACTACAGTGTCACCACCCTCCGGAACAAGCGAGCGGTCATCGCGTTCGCGCCGGCTCATCTGCGGTATTCAAGGCAAAGAACTGGCAAAGCTCAGCGCTCGAGGATGATGCTAGTAAGAGGTCCAAGGGTAGCAGGTGGGCGGCTGAGATCTACGCTGAAGTGAGTCTTGTGTCTTCGTACCATTGTATCTCCCACCTCATCGCCCCTCCGTTTTCCATCTCAGACATCTAGATGAAAGCACTCATCACTCATTCAATCCTCCCACCCGAAATTTGGCGAGAAAGTCACATAGAAGGGTCCGGGAATCTGCAGTATGTCATTCTAGGTCGTTCTGTCCGTTTTCCTCTTTGCTTCCGTCGCTTCTTCTCTACATTCTGTTCTATGTCGCCTCTTCTTTCTGCTCAATATCTTCAGTGAATGGCACAGGACTCTCGACTCGACTGGTACGCTTACATGAATAGATCATCTTCTCTTGCGCACGCTGGCTTCTAGTCGCTTGCTATGCTTCGGGCTTTATCACTAAACACGCATGCACGCGTCTGCTCAGCTCCTGGCATAGTTCAGACAATTTTGTGGTATGTTGCATACATGGTAGACCTCCACGACTTTAAGAATACGATTTCTTCTTTGTCGGACTAGAGGTCGGTTTCAAAACTCGGCTTCCGCATGTCACTTGAAGAGGGCAACAATGTGGTCTGTCTTCTTTCAACTTGTCTTGTCTTGCCTGCAATGGCACCAATGACCATTGAATGTCATTATCCTAGCTCTGCGGATGCTCTAGGAACGCGCCACATGACAAAGTACCTTTTCTCAGCTTACATCGGAAAATTCTGTTCATCGCTCTGCGTCGTCTCTGGCCATATTTTTGGTTCTCTTGACTGCCAGTCATCGGAGCGTCATGAAGGCGTTCAAGATTGCTTGCCTAGCCACCCTAGGCAACATATCGCTTGCATTCATCCATCAGCATGTCGGACAACTGTGCTGCGTGGCCTCCGCCAAAGTTCTGGGGGGCAACAAAGCCAAGTCTGCGTTGATAACGTACATATATGTCCGTCGCTAAGAGCATATCAACATGATGAGCTTGATAGTCGACTCTATACATGAAATGAACAATTGTTCACATGAGGACAATCCTGAGACGAGACAAAAGGTAGAAACACTATAATTAGAATGCGCAAACGGATTCGACGTTCCGCAGATATACCAGCAATTTGCTAGCCTTTAAACATCGCCAGCATAATGAAACTGTTCTATATTTGATCATTGAGTGTCAGTGTTCTCCAACAAAGATCGGACACTGTAGACTGCCGGGATGAATGGCGCACACACGTCAGGTATCACACTGCAGCGTTTGATTGCATGAAGTCCCAAGCCTACATTACTGTAAAAGGTGCTCCAGGCACGGCAGTGCGTGCTGTCCTTGACCACCCCAAAGCCATAAAGAAATCCTAGAAAATAGATGAATTAAGCGACGCCAATATATATGAAAGACGGAGAAACTAGAGTGACAACTTTATGTAGGCCTTGGGAATAAACACTGCTGCACGGTGGAGAAAATGAGATGTTAAGCTGATTAAGAAACAAGAAATGCGGGAGAATTTGAAGGAAGCTAAGACCTACCTAGTAGGTGCACAAAACCAGTATGTGCACAAAACCAGATCTCATAACGTAGGCCGGGTCGTCCGCGCACAATTCATGCCTGACAGGCCTAGGAAAGAACATCATTGTCATCTATCTGGCAAATGATGAAGGTAAGAATGAATTGATAGATACATGGTGAAGATGGAGGTTGAAAGTAAGGTGAGGACGCACTGGATGCAAACAGAGCGTTTATAAGCATTCCAAGCTCCTGCGCGATCTGCGCATTTCTGCGTGCGCAAAAAAAGGTCAAGTCATGGGACAAAGTCAGACACAGCAGTCTGGTTCTCCGCAGCTTGCAGATAGATTCCAGCTATGTATGTCGTCTTCCACCTGCGATATAGAGACTTTGAGTCCATTTGAGGCGAAGCTGATCAGATGGACGCCCTCTACCCTGCTTGGCTTCGCGTTACTTTTGCTATCGTGAGGCCTGACGCAGTCATGAGTTGAGCGCAAGGGTCATGCTGCGATTTGCAGAACTCAGGAAGCCATCCTGCGCACCGAAATAGGTGCTGCGCGGATGAAACGAGAAAAGACCGCGCAGGAGAGTGCGTATTGTTGCACACAGAAGTGGCCAGGGCACCGTATGGCTTCGATAGAGCCTAAATTTCTTGGTTCCTGCATATCGAAGCACGTGTAAGCTACCTGCATGCTCTGCACTCGTCTGATCCCGTCATCAAATCCCTCACAGACTGATGGATTTCGCAATAGCACCGCGAGACGTCGAAAAAACGAGCACCTGGTGATGCAGTGTTTGGATCTGGGAAAAGATGTCGAGTCCGGAAAGGAGTACTCACATGGACTCAAACGTTCTCTGCCAAATCTGCAGGTGCAGAATCCTCTTTCAGGCGACCATCGAGCGCTGAGGTGTGATGATAATATCCAATTTGTATCGTCGAAGAGGCCGAGCGAGGGTCTCCTAGAGCAGGATGCCTCGCAGGGGCATTCCGAGATGCCCTCCCAATGCTCATGTCCCAGGCCGTCTTTTGGAATGCTGCCAGGGCGATGACCGCAGTTGGGTAGCTCCCCTTGTCACTGTGGGATAAGCGTTGATAAAAGAACATATGTATGTGACGCACAGAGATCTGAACCATGCCTCCTAAAACTAAGATATTGCCTGTGTAGTTTTCCCAAAACCCAGACCAAACTGCGACTACAAAGAAACTGATCTATCGCACATCCTTGAATGACATGTATATATATATGTAGAACTATTGTGTTGCTCACCCACATGAGACAATAAATGGAACCGGATTCTATCAAGAGGGCGAGGATAGATCCGGTCTGCGATTTCGTACACACATCACCAAGATATGTCTTTATGAGCCGACGATGCTGCCTATGGTCCATAAATGATGAATTGAGCTAGGAAATACAGCGGAGACTGACCAGGATTTGACGGCCATGAATATAGTAGAAATCAGATTCGTTGCCAACGTTGTGGAATAGGCGACGATCAAAAAGACATATAGTCTGGACAGATCGTTGATGCTTATGAGAGAGGCCACTAATATGCACGTCAGGTGGCAACGTCGAAAACACACGAGGATGCGTACCAGCACATCCTAGAGAAAGTAGCGCGAGGAAGGACACTATCTTCATGTTGTGCTCCGACATAACCCACACCCTCCATATCACGATTACATCGCTAAATAGGTACTGCGACAAAAAACGTCATCGTAAAGAATCGTGATCTTTGAAGGACTTACATTGATCATGGACAAATATTTGTTTGCGTTTTCTATTCTCGTAGATTGCGCGTTGATGCCTTCAGGAGGTCCGAACTGCGTGCCGATAGGGCAATGATAATCCGGATGCAAGATTATGTAGTTTTTCCATTCCAGGACTACATGGCAGGTTGAACTTGCAAACATAATTAACGTTGCAATGAACATGATCAGAATTGGCTTCGTTTTGAGCCCCTTGTGACTTTTTCAAAGTCAAACATCAGTATTTGGCCTATGATGCTAGGCTGACTCACGCAAGAAAATACGTTGAAACTGAAAAGGATACGACTGAGATACCTATAGATAGTTGTTCCTTGAGTAAACCTTTTGGGCTTAACAATGAGCCTACACACCGTAGAAACCAGTCTCAAATCCAAGACTCATTAGAGCTAACCGATTATTACGCATATCTTGGATAGTGTAGTTGGCTTCCATTGTGTATCTGAGGATGGGCAGCTTGCGCAGATGGGAGTGTATGCGCATCGCAGTCCTGCAATGTTATATATGGAGTATGTGGTCGCTGATGACATGCGATGATTGATGAACAGAAACGATGAACTAGGTACTCACGATGTCATATGAAGCGCTTCGTCGAGATATAGATAGAATTTGGTGCCCCCCGAAAATCGATGCTGTAAATGCTCATCATCAAGCTTTTCTCTTGTGAGAAGGTAGAGAACCGCCTTGAATTGTATAGGTCAATACTGTTGCCAGATCCCTAGGAGCACACGAGGAGGTGCCATGAGCAAGCTACCGTGTGCATCTGATTCGAATTCTTAAGGAATGAGATAGCACAATTAGGTTACCTGCTGTTTGATCAACACTCTGACACAAATAGACGTTGATAGAACGGCGAAGCCCGTGTAGATTCAAAAGACATGTTTGCACCGCAAGCGCGATGATTTGAAACAGATGAGTGATAGGATATAGCACGGAGAAAGGCTGTGTCACCGTTTGAGAAAACAACGTCGTTCTGGCACATTTGTGCCCTTTGATAGAGGAGGAGATCTGGACATCAAGTCTCTCATCGGTAGGAGCGGAGTCGCGAGAAAGCTCTACGCACGGGGCCATTTCACTGTATCATTTCATGCACAACCTCCCATCATGTAACTCTATGTTTTCTCTTCCAATGAGAACCTGTCACCTAATCAGTAGAGTTAATGGTGATCAGAGAAAAGAGGATTCGCACCAAAATTTATAATAAGGCTCAATCAGAAACACAAATCTCACGTTATGCTTCCATTCAATCTATATCCTCCAGCATACGATGGCATCACTGAACAAAAGATGTCATTGAGCCGGTCAGCACCATGATGTCGATGTCAAGCACGATGACGGCGAAGACCTACAAGTTATTAGTACGCCTGGCGTTTGCAATCTGCACGTAGACGCCTCTGAACATGTATCATTCGTCAAGTTGGACTGCACTTGCCACCTAAATCACGGCGCAACACGAGAGTATGGCCGCGCTGTCTATCTTTGGGTTGATGTGATGGTGCATCCGAGGATGGCACTACATTGACACTGCCTGAGATATCTCTTCAAGAAAAATGAATGCGAAAATGTTGTATTGATTTTGTGGTGAATCACTGTGCAGGTTTTCGTTGAAGGTCGAAAGGCGTTCAGGACATTTTCATGACCCAAACGGGAAACGGCATTAGCCAACGCCCTGAGGCCTGAAGGCCTGAACTCCGACTGAGGTTGCGCACTGGTCGCGTACAGCTCTACTCTCTTGCGCTCTGCGTGGATTCAGCGTCGAGACATGTCTACCTCAATACCCACTTCACCCCACCGCGTTTGCTCTGTATCGCACCATTTCCCAACCATTCAGATAGGGAGCGCATTGACGACGAGATTATAGAGGCATTTATAGAGGCATTTTACTCAGAAGTATACCTACAAAAACCCTTTAAGTCTGCACGGCTTGAGAACGAGGTTCTTCCATAATAAATACGAAAACACCTCATCCAATTAGACTAGTAAGCATGCGGACTTTCTCTCTCCTACCGTTCCGTAATAAAAGTCATGCAGTCGAGCATAGCCTTGAGCCAGGTAATCATGCGAATACGTTGAAACCTTTTGTGGATATTCCGCGCGATGGGCGAAGATCCGTTGAACAAGCGCTTTGGAGACGACTGGGCGCGGCTTACCTGCAATCTGCTGTTCGACAGGCCCTTGCGTCTTGAAGACGTGACAAAGAAATCTGCGAAGGAGTGGATCAGTCCGATTCAAGCAAAGGTCATGGCGAACTTGGCCTACCGTTATTGGGGGTTTGAATGTAGTCAACGTTTTTTTTGAGATCGAGTTAATCGATTGTCCCCTTATCCAGAAAAGTTGTATATAAATTACGGGCCATCATGATGGACGGATACAGAGAGCTGAAATCCAACGTCGCGATGGGAACATCATAGTAACCCTCCTTGGGCTCAATAACAGTAGCACCCTCGTATTGTTCATCGGTTCCTGTAAGTTCCAATGAATACACAGAAATATCCACAATCCTTCTGACCCACCTTCGCCCTTAAGAGCGGGAACGATATATCCTTCGTCATTTGTTTTTCGGAAGAGCTGAGGAAGGACCTCGATAGACTGTCCTCGGAAAAGTAGATAATTGAACGGCACGCTAGTCACACGGGCCATCTCTGTGTAATTAACAAAGCACATCAGTCTGTCCAGAAGGCGTTGAGGAAGATAGGCATCTTGTGAAATGTCAGAGCCAAATCTAGCGCTAACTGGAGAGGAAAGCTACCTTCAAGCAGTAAACAGCCAGACATCTTCTTAACTCCGGAGTGCCCTTCTGAAGTTCCGTAATGACAGAGTGGTGCACGCCCTCCTTCTGCTCGCCTAAGAACTGAGCACAGACTGAGTTCAAAGTGTAACTGCGAAGCTTGTGTTCTCGCTGCACAAACTGCAGCAAATCAAGCTGCAAGCGACCCTCCATGGCTGTGTCCTTCGAATCACGTTGTCCGAATGCCCTAGATGAAAAGTGCGTGTCTTTGGTCTGCGTCTTGATTCCTATTTGAGGAAAACTGTTGCCCCACAATAACGAATACGTGGATTACGCACCCTTGAAACAACCCAGGTATGGAAACTGATTCTTTGACGGATACCTCGCTGAGATGTCGAAGTGGCATGGCTGATTAAATATGAAACGGCACTTGAAGAGGCAATCAGAGGCTCGCACATCGCTCATGATGCTGCGTATGGGGACTAGGAGAATGCGTATCGATAATGAGCTCCAAGCAACGAAGATATCTCTGAAAATCTCACCTATTTCGAATCAATGTCGAGAACAAGATTGAATTTGTGGATGCAGTCTCTGTGGCACAGTGACGCTTGAGATACATGAAATACACAGCATCATGCGTTGTGACCGATCTGTTGTTGGAAACATGATCAGTGTGATCGAACATGCTCCGAAATGTGGCTGGTGGAATACGCACTTGTGGAATTCAACATCGATCGACTCTTCTCAAGAAGCGGGGGGGACAAAGCAAGAAGGAAAAGCGTAGCCCCAACGAAGAGTGGCCATCGCATTGGCGCACTGCATGGCGCAAAGTACCAATGTCCGATAATGCGAGAATGACATGCTGGTGGCACAATGGTAGGAGAGCGCTGCCACATTCAAAAGAAGACCTATAAAGAGAAGCCAGAAATGAGCGGGTCAACCCTGGCACTCATATCTATACCCACCTTACTTCATCTATCCAAATCCCAGATGTCTTTCAACTTCATTTTTCTCGATGAAGCTGCAATGTTGCCCGCCCCACAACCTATACTGCGTACGTTATAATCTTAACCTTTCATCCAGTCGCAACTCACATGTCGGAATCCGCGAAATCCACAACTAGACACGAACAGAGACCCCAACAGAATCTATTATCGTCGGTCACTGCCGGAACCCTTTGAGGCGCTGCCACGACCTGTTTCTAAACAGACCTTCAGCGAGTCCTTTCGCCCACTCACTGTCGAGCATCATAGCCCACCTGAAGACCCAAATTTTGACAGAGGGTGGACATATGACGCAGATGGCTTCGTTGATGACAGCGTATTCCCATTGCAAGAATTCGGCACGTACTTCGCGAACAGGGGTAGGATGTCATCTCCAGCCAACTTTGAAGGGAGAGCCTACAGATTCGATGAGAGTAACACCCTGATTTCCAACCTCATCACAAACACGCCTGTCTTCGAGGAATTCCTGGCAGGCGAGCAGCCATTCGACACTGGTACGACGTCAGAAACAGAGCATTTCCCAAATCAGCTCCCCAGCGCTGGGCATAACAATCTCAGAGTCAACGGTCAGCGGTTCCGACGGACCCCGTATCTGAGCACCGAGTGGAACTGCGACACATGCATGGTAGGATTCGGGCAGAGAGGGAACATGGATCGGCACATGAACTCACTGCATGGAGGAGTGAGGTTTTCTTGCTCTTTCTGCCCTCCTGATTCCATCTACGAAGTCGGTCGGAAGGATACGTTGCGGTGTCACATACGGAGGCGTCATCCTGAGGCTCATGTTCCTCCGCCGCAGAGAAAAAGTGATAGGAGCAGTGAAGGCCAAGCAAAGGCTGGGTTCATAGACGTTCAGAGCTCTGCCGCGACTGAAGCAAAGCAAAATCGTGAATGGAATGAGGGTAAGTTGTCGTTCATGTGCAATCTCACTCACCTCTCTCCCATCTTCCCAGTACAATCAATCGCACACCATTGCTCATCGTTCTCATCATTCCTGTTCTAGGTACAGCTTCCGCAGGACCCTCTACTCTCCCGATGGCTGCTGAGTTGATGCAGTCGCAGATAGGCACCTCGCGAGGTTGATTTGATGCACTAATTCCCGAAATATCAGCTTTCTTCCGGGAACCTGCGCAGAGACGTCGTGGACATGGCTAGAGAGGATATGATCTATGAGAGGAGAGGTTTTAGAGAGTTTTGGCTCGATTGAGTAGCTTGCTGCGACTATGCAATGATACCTATGCCTTATGTACTACCGATTTCATGTCCATGCACTATGCGCTTCTTGACGAAGATGTTATGAGCACTAAGATTGCCTCTATTCGTGGCTAGAATCATTGATAGAGCTCTTTGATTGATAGAGCTCTTTGTAATGGATTTACGTCCATTTTTAAGGTCATGGATTGCACAAGAGTAAGGATGATGTTGTGGGCTTGCAGGGGCCAGATACTGTGAGATCGCGGTCAGAGGGGGCTTGTTAGGGAGACCTAAGTTGTTGAAGACAGTTCGTGCACAATTCGTGCACGTCCTCAAGAATTTCTCACGCTCGTTTCCACTGCCCCTGCAGTGATTTAGGCTCTTACGAAGGGTTGAGAACATAAACACGCTCGAAGCGTGCTTCTACCTTTCTCATTCGACTAAAGTGTGCAGACTCGCTGGGTCGTCTCTTGTTCGCATGTCTCCTTGACATACCGGCTCCTAAAATTCCGGTTCTGATGAGCTATTCACTATCCTGTTGAGGTGCGCGCACAGTGCGTCTTGAAACGAAGCACAAGTTTGGAATCGTATCAGAGAAAGAATTATCTCAACAAGGACCTATGTCGAGGTGAGCTTGGGATAGCAAGGACGTGTCTAGCCACGCACCTCTCGGAAATCAGGCCCAGATTATATGCAACATTTGAAGCTTTCTGCTCTCGATAAAGCTCCCGCGATACGGCAGAGCTCTTGTCGAATGATGTATCATGGTGATCAACGGGCACAATGTCGACCAAACTCAACATTCTAAACAAAGATCTGAGGAGATTGATAGACTGAACAACGCTTGAATTATATGAACACTTCTGTGCTATGTCCGGAGTGTGACTTCCTGGATATCGATGGAAAACGCATCCATACGACTCATCAGTAATTGATCCCAAAGTGATGTTATGGGAGGTCACGCACACCGCAAGAAATAGCAAAACGTCCGGTCAAGGGATGTTACCCTTAAGTTGCGCACGATTGAAGTGAACCACGCGTTTCCATGCCACACGCATGAAGGTGGCGGTGGACAAACAAACCGCTCCGCTTGCCTATAAAGAGAGGACCAAAGCGAGCCACAGATCCAACCGCCGCTACTCCTGCCTTATCCATAAGCGCTCATAGAGAAGCACTACCATATACAACATTCGCCTGCCACTCCACAATGACTTTCAACCTCCCATTTTCCCAAGATACCTTTATGACCCCTACTCACCGTCCTGCGCTTGACACACCTGTCTACGGCGCATCGTACTGCCCGCAGTGCAGAGGGCTCCATGCCTGGGGCACGCCTTGCTACCAGCAGGAATTGAAGGTTCTATTCGACTCCTATGGCCCCGAATCTCTCTTGCAACCGCTCGCGGCTGAAGAGGACATGATTGCGGCACAGATCTTGTCGGAGCCGTTGTCGTTTGATGGTAAGCAAGGATATTTGCCTCGATACGCTGTTCTCATCGCATATGCTTGACGCCTAGGCCACATCAGAGAGACAGACGTTCTCCTGGCTCAACAGCTGCCACCCGCCAACATCCTCGCTCAGTCGACGATGCCACCTTATGCTCACTGGTACACACCTCATGCCACCTCCTTTGAACAGTGGGGCCCGATCTCAATTCAGGCCGCCAGCAACGAACTAAGCGATGTCTCCGACGATGATTCGTCGCTGATATCGAGCGAGTTGGGCACATATCTCCCAAAACAGGTTACATGGCCTCCGATAGATATCGGAGGAATGCCTGAAGCCTACGCGGCTAGTGAAGAGGACGCCCTCTCAACACAGCTAACATCAAACACGTCCATCTTCGGGGACTTCTCCGAAGACGAACAGCCATTCGATATTGTTACAGTGTCGTCAGCAGAGTCGTCCCCATCTCAGCGTCTTCGGCCCAAGCGTCACCGTCTCGAAGCCGGATGTCAGCGATCCGACCGAACGCCATATCAGAGCACCAAATGGAACTGCGATCCGTGTAAGAAGGGATTCGGAAAGAAGGGAGACAGGGATCGGCACAATGAGTCGCTGCACGGTAACGTGCTATATCGATGCGCTCATTGTTGCCATGACTCCAATCGAAAAGATGCTTTGATGCGTCACATACGGACGCGGCATCCTGCGGTTCGACTTCCACTCAGGAGGAACAAAGTGTCGACGAAAGGGAACAAA
>JBCAQO010000029.1:0-59368 GCA_039111635.1 Heterobasidion occidentale | reverse complement strand
TCGACACGGGCGTGACGGGCATCATGACGAGGTGCGTGAGCCCGTTGCCGTGCACGCCGAGCAGGATCTGCGTGGACGCGTCAGCCAGAAGCATCGCAGAAAGAAAAAGAAAAAGAACGCAGAAGAAAAAACGGCGCCCTGCGACACCCACCGTCGTCCTGGCCACGACGGCCACCTGCTCCTCGCGCGTCATCTTCTCCGCCTTGACGACGTTCAGCTCCCACCCGCGCCGCCCGCACACCTCCCTGAGCGCGCTGACGAGCCCCTCGTGGTCCTCCTCGACCAGCCGCCGGCGTACGCTCTGGCGGCTGATGTACGTCACGACGACCTCCGCGGGGGCGAGCCCGCCCGCCTCGCGCGAGAACGCGCGCAGGCCGAGGTCGAGCACGGCGGGGTCGACGCCCGCGAAGCGCAGGACCGCGCGGCGGACGGGCTCCCACCAGTTTGCGTGGAGGTCGCGCGCGCGGCTCGCGGGCGGCGGCGGAGCGAGGCTGCCGTCGGTGGGCGGGGCGGCGCTGGAGACGGCGCGGAGGGCCTCGGCGGCGGTGCGCTGGGTGCGCGAGCCGCATTCGGGCCCGCGGAAGGCGGCGCTGCGGTCGGCGAGGAGGACGGTGTCGAACCACCACGCGCGGGGTTTCGCGCCGCCGGTGCCGCTCGCGCGGGTCCTGAGGGAGCCTGCGAAGGCGTCGGATGCGCGCGGGGGCGCGGGGGCGGAGGAGGAGGCGGGGGGCGAGGTGGCGAGGACGCGGTCGGCCCAGTCGTGCTGGGTCTCGACGGCGACGGAGGGGAAGGCGGCGCGGAGGAAGTAGGCGTTGAAGCCGGGGCTGTCGCGCCACTCGGGGGCGGTCGCGTGGGGGAAGATGATGCGGGTGGGGTGCGGGGTGGTGGGGATGTCCTGGGCCTGGGCTTGGGCCTGGGCCAGCGCGGACGCGGCGGCGAGGGCGGGGGGCGCGGACGCGAAGGTGCCGGACCAGAAGGCCCAGGCACCGAAGAGGAGCTCGGCGCAGAAGTGGTAGTAGTGGTTTAGGACTGGGGCGGGGTTAGAAGGGCGGAAGACGCAATGCGGGGGCGTATACGTACATTGGCCGGGGTCGTTGAAAAGGAACTGTCACGTTCGATAGAGAGAGAGAGAGAAGGCGAGGTGAGCCGCGGAAATGAGGACGCGTGGGTGGGACGCGCGTGGACGCACCGTGGAACCCTCGATGGGGAAGATGCGGTTTTTGTGGCCGAGGAGCGGTTCCCCGCCCCAGCGCCTGTGGGCTTCGCGTGGGGTGATGACGGCCATGTCCTTCGCGGTGGGCATGCGGGCCTGGATGCTCTCGGGGGTGTTCTCGGCAGGGAGGCCGGTAGAGGTGAGGAGGGAGATGTCGGGGAAGGCGGCGGGGTCGGAGGTGACGATGTAGAGGGTGCCGCCGGACATGTAGAGGTTGCGGAAGAGGGACCAGCCGGAGGCGTGGGAGACGAGGACGGTCTCGGGGATGGTGGTGGTGATGTCGATGGCGGGGTCGTCGGAGGGGGGCAGAGAGGAGAGCGGGGACGAGGGCGGGGAGAGGGCCGCGGGGTGCTGGGGGAGCAGCGGGTGGCGGTGGTTCGCGGTGGGCGGAGCGTCGGGCAGGTGGTCGAGATCGAGGTTGAGGTTGGCGGCGGGGGCGACATTGTTTGTGTTGATGGATATTTGAGCGGGGCGATCGAACAAGGCGGGTGCGGGGGACGCGTCGGAGAGGAGGAGAGAGAGGATGTGCATGCAGGCCGCGCCGAGGAGGACGAGGACGGCGTCGCGGGGGGACACGGCGCGCATCCTGGCGGAACGCATGGCGGGCGAGGGCGTGCGTGTGTGGGACAGAACGAGGAGGCGAGGGTCTATGTATCCCATCAACGCGCGCCAAGCCCCTCCGCTTTCGGTCGCGTTCTCACTTCTCCGTCCCGTCTCTCTTCGCCTCTCCCACATCCTCCCTCTCTGCCGCCGCCACCATCACCGTCACCTCGACCCCCACCGACGTCCGTCTCTCTCACAACAACGTGTGTTGAACTCATACCGAGAAATCGCCAGACGCGGTCGACTCTGCCCGTAACACGGGTGCCCCTCCCCATTACTCATCACACACTCTCCAGGAGTCCTAGCTGCCGACCGGTCAACCCCCTCCATGTATCTGCATTCCCTTCCGTCTATTCTCAAAGCAGACCCGTCCGTCTTCCCCCCATCCTCGCTCCGTGGGAGTCGTCCGGAAAAGCTCTCCTCTCGCTTCTCAGTACCACACCGCCGACGACCAAGTCGAGACTGTCTATCTATTATAGCACTCCCAATATCAACCATCGGACGCCCGCTTCGTCCCTCGGTCATCGGCCTCGCCTTCCTTTGATAGTGCTGTACTTACCAGAACGCCCTCTGGCAAGGTAAACTCGACGGATGCAGAAGCGGCCACCAGTCCCCGGCGCAAATAACACGCGTGCCGGTTCCCAGCCGTCTACATACTATTCCTGTACACACAGGCGCCCACAGGGCTCGCAGCTCGTTGCGTCCCCGATGACTCACGGGGCGCATCTGGACTCCCACGTATGTGCGGACTTCGACGCTACTTCGACGCCCAGGTACGTGCTTATGTTCTGTGCGTCTATCGCGACATTGGTGCGTTTGATGGATATATCGTGGTGAGAAGAGGGGCGTTTCGTCCGCGCATGAGGCAGTCACAGGGCCCCCCCCCAAAGCCGGGAAAACGCGCTCGACCGTCAAACGCGACGTGTTGATGACGCTCGGCGTGTGAGCGCGATCCAGAGCGTTCAGATCCGCGATATGGTCGTGTCGCCCGTCAATATTTCACATACGGTGTCGTGAACCCTCGGCGCGCGTTGGCCTTGAAGTAAGTGATATGACCATCATCGGCACCGTGATTAATCCTTGATCCCGTGAGTAGCGCGCGCTTTCGCGAGATTCACGCATGCTGAACATTGATGATTGCACAGACTAGTACGATGTGTATCGTGGCCGTCGTATACACTGATACCCGGAATTGAAGAAGAAAGGGCCGAGATGGCCCCCGCGGATCAAGACTCGTACATTAATGCTTTGGAAGGAGGTCTTGATACGTCTTTTGGACCGGTCATCAGGTTTAAGCTTCTTCTCGTCGCTGGCGCCACCCACGTCGACCGCTGCAAGCCCGCGCGATTTCTTGATGCGGCTGGCGGGGTGGCGATATCCAAGTTCCGTAAGTAAGTATCTTGTCACCTTTCCGCATCCTGGCTTGAGTGCTCTCCACGTGCCTCCGGCGCTCTCGCCATCGAATGGAAGATGCACCTACGCATGCGTTATGAAATATGGCCTTGACGCGCTCCTCTCGCGCTAGGTTTCTGTGCTTCAGCCTTTACCACTCTACTGTGTCGGCGATCGACCAAGAAGACATATCCACCCCCCTAGACCGGATCTCCCGCCGTAGGAAACTTGCTCGACATGTCCGAGGATCGACCATGGACCACGCTTCGTACGTGGGCAAAAGAGTGCGTGATTCTTCCTCGCGCCAGGAGCGGTGTTCCAGGTGGGTTGGATGGATGTTCAAACAGCTTTGGGGGCGTTGACCGCAATGGTCTAAAGTCGTATGGTATCCGCTTGCTCGCGCGGTGCGCTTGTGATGCCGGTTTCGGTTGTCCTCACCTAGCGGAGGAGCGACCTTGCGGGTGAGAAGAGCGATTCGAAAGCGTATGTGGAAGGCATAGTGCTGCGAATGACAAGAGCAAAGCAGGTCGGGAACAAATATAGATGGACCAACCTTTAACTGTGTCTGGGCTGAGAGGGAAATAAAAGCGTTGTTTGGTATTTAAATCATAGCAACAAGTACTCGGAAATACTTGGTGAATATCGGGTAACCTCCAAGAAGCGAGCTGACGGTCGAAGCAAAGAAATCTGAGGAACAGGCGTGGGAAAGATGTGAACTGCATCTCCGTGGCCGAGGTTTCCTCGAACATCTGCCGTTCAAATGCACCTTCCTCTCCTCCTCTACGTGCTTGCTGGATTGGCTTCTGTGCTTGGATCGCCGGTAAACCCGCAATATCGGTCCACATGGCAGGAGCAGGGGCAGCAAGCCTACAATGCGCCAACGAGTCCGCGCCCCCTCGTCCTCTGGCATGGCCTCGGTCAGTCCCCGCGTCACCATCACCTTCATCTGCCCCACGTCAGAGGCTGACATAGAACACCTCTATGTACCCATACAACTACGGATGACCCCGAACATCGCACGCACTCATGTGCAGGCGACTCGCACTCCTCCCCGGGCATGCTCGAGTTCCAGAAGCTCATCCAATCAGTCCACCCCGGGATCTTCATCCACTCTGTCTTCATTGACCCCGACCTCAAGGAGGACCAACGTGCCGGCTTTGTGCGTCTCGTTCACAGTCTCTACCCCGCCTCCGCCCCCGCTCCCCATTCGCGTCGCATTGGGAGAGGCTGACGTCACCGCACGGCGCGGTGGTGATGTGTCGCTTAGTACGGGAATGTCGACGAGCAAGTCGAGCTCGTGGCGCACCAGCTCGCCAACGTCACCGAGCTGCAGAACGGCTTCGACGCCCTTGGCTTCTCCCAAGGCGAGTCGCGTCTTCTTCGGTTCCCTGTGCTCGCGTTTACCGTCGCGCGCCTCGTGTCTTCTTTCTCCGTCCGCTATGCACAGGCGGGCAGTTCCTTCGTGCGTATGTCGAGAGGCACAACGCGCCCCCCGTGCGCAACCTCATCACGTTTGGATCTCAGCACATGGGGATCTCGGATATCCCGCTCTGCCGCCCGCTTGACTTGCTCTGCCTCGCGGCTCGTGCCGCGGCGCGCAGAGGCGTGTATGGAGAATGGGCTCAAGAGCACCTCGTTCAGGTACGTCCTTCCCATTCATTTTCTCCCTTTGTCGTGCGCGACTGTTATCTTGACTTCCATTTACCCTCGTATGTAAATACTACCTCCACGAATGCTAGGCCCAATACTTCCGCGATCCCGCACAGCTCCCCCGCTACCTATCCTCCAACCACTTCCTCACCTCGCTCAACAACGAGCTCCCGGCCACGCGTGAGCCCGACTACGCACGCCGCCTCGCCGAGCTAGACACGTTCGTGATGATGCTATTCGAAAAGGACCGGACGGTGGTGCCGAAGGAGAGTGGATGGTTCGGATCGTACGCTGTCCCGGAGCCCGACGAGGAGTCGATCATTGTGGGGGATGTGAACGTGGTGCGGGAGGAGAAGAAGGTCGTCTCGATGCGTGAACAGCCGCTGTACACGGAAGACTGGATTGGTCTCAAAACGCTCGACGAGCAGGGCAAAGTCGTATTTGCGACATGTGCGGGGGAGCATATGCAAGTTGACAGAGCATGCTGGGAGCCGATCGTCAGGGCGTATGTCGGGGCGCCACTGGTTGGGGCGTAGGATCTCATGCTGGGGGATTGTCATTATATTTTGTACGTCGTGCTTTCTTTTCGGCATCTTGCCTGTTGGCATTGTATTCTACAGACACGACCAGAGCGGTTGTTTATCCAGTAATGAGACAGGTCACAGTACATTGTTTGTACATCAGAACAGATTGTTATAGTGTGCCACATCCAACGCAAGTCTCGCAGACGAACTCTTCTTCGAGCACTCAGTTATAACACAAGACGCGATAATGCTCCTCTTTCTTCTCCTTACCGCCATACGGGACGAACGCGCCTTCAAACATCGTTGCGGCCTTGCCCGGGTGCGTCCCTCCGCCGTGCTCTGCCTGCGCGATGTATTGCGGCGTGCCGTCCGGCTCGCGGCCACCCTCGACGGGGCGAGCATTCAATCGGTCAAGGTGCAGCGCGCCTTTGGCGTCGACCCAGCGCACGGCGCGCGGATCGCCGAGGAGAATCTCGTATTTGTTGACCTGGCATAGCGATGTGCCAGTAGGCATCAGCACAGATTCGATGGCTCCAGGAGACATCTCTAGACTCACCTCGTACTCCTTATGCTTGTACCCGACCGACGCGCCCTTCGAGAGCCCGCGGCCCGCTTTCCCGACCTGGAGCCCGCCCTCGACGAACGCGCGCGCGATGTACAATGGGCTCCCGTTGTCGGTCCCACCGACGATCGCGCCGTCGGGGATGTTGTGGCCCTCGGTGAGCACCCACGTCGTTGGGCCGCGCGGGCCGTGCGCACGGAAGTCGTCCGTGCGCACCTGCGCGTCGCGCAGCCAGTTTTGGAGCTCCCATGTAAGCGCCTTTTTCTGTACGGATGGAGGTCCACAAGCGGTCAGCAGCACATTGGGAAAGAGTAGGAGAGCCAGGTACTACCTCTTCTTCGTTCTTCTCGTGCTCGTGGTAAGCGAGGTAGCCTCCGCCGAGGATGGCGGCGCCTGCTAGGAGCCCACCGCCAAGCTGCGCAAGACGCGTCAACCGCAGTCGGGGCGGGGTGTGATCGTCAGACGCTCAGGCTCCGCAGACGCACCTCAAGTTGCTTCTTGCGCTCGTCGCTGAGGTCCCACCATTTCTTCTTGTGCTCCTCGTGCGGGATATCGACTTTCTGGTCGGGGTGCGACTCATACGGCTTTTGATCGGAGTAGCCGCCTGTACATAGTCCCATGAGGACGATACGTCTCGTGCGAGAACGGGGATTTGTTGAGGCATACCTTGCTGTTCGCCGTAGGAGTACTGCGGCGGGGTCGACTGCTGCTGCTGCTGCTGTTCATGATGTTCATAGTGTTCGCCGTCGGGGACGCGCCCCCAGAGCGCAGGTGTGTTGGGCGGCAGCCAGTCGGATTGCGAAGTGTGGGGCTGGATAATCTTGTACTTGGCACCTGCCGGGTCAACTCGAGGGTTAGAATCGAGAGGGGCGGAGTAAGCGTCGGTGCGACGTGCCTTCGAATTCGACGATGGCACCGTAGCTGTAAGCTGTGCCGGGGCTCCAGGAGTCAACCATAGTGTCTGTTCCTTTGGTTTGGAGATTTGGTTGTAGCTGGGCTGATGAGAGACAGGTGGGCGGCCTGGGGCTGTTATGGGGGGGGTTCAAGGCAGGGTCATCTCGAGCCTTTTTATATGCATCCTGCGATGCCTCATTTGCATCACGCATCATGATTCATCGGGTACCCGGCCAGTGGCAGTGACAGCCTGTGTAGTTAGCATAGCATATAATTAGCATAGTGACTGCAGATATCGATCGCCTCGAGCACAGCAGGCTAGATGCTGATGGCGTCATGCGGGGAGGTGAAGGGTAATGAGAATTGGAAAGCGGAGGAGACCTGCCGTCTTAGCCCACACAGCTGGATCGCTTATAACAATATCCATGTATAGACAAGTATAACAAATCGAGGGTCGAGGAGACATGGACGAACGGGACCAGACCTTGCTTGTGTTCGCATCTGATTAGACCGTGCGCTCGTTCGTGTACCCTGAATTACCCTAGATTGAACCGAGAGCGCCCAGCTCTGCTGGGCGTGAGAGGTGCCGAGAGCAAGCAGAAGGCGTACAGTCCGGACGTCTGCGCGCACCGGAGCAATGAGGCGACTTGGGGTCATCAGATTCAGTGTGACGGGGTAGAGGCAAAGGCACGGTATTGTGCAAGGATCTGCAAGGATCTCTTTGTCACTTACCTTTACCGCTGGCTTGGGAGCCAGGTTCACCGCCGGTAGAGCATGTTCGCTGATTGTGCAAGATGAGGTATTAATGATGGGATGCAATGATACTCACAGGGGTAACATCGGGTATGAACAAGCCATCCAGATTGCGCGTCATTAATGCTGTTCACTTAATCGGGCTTAGGCAGTCGATGGACAAAGGGCAAGGCAAGGCATTAGAGGTGCACGTTGTGATATACGTGCGATGGATGAGGCCTGGATCGGCTAAGATCGATAAAAACTTAGAGACATCACCGTTCATCAGCCTTGCATACAGGGTCTTCGGAGCCTTGACGTCAAGTATTCCTTCGGGCTGCAAGCACTGTAATGAAATCTCCTCATACTTTACCTTCTCAGGTCTGGAGGCACAAACGTGTGTTCAGCACGATGCATGAATGGAGTTAGATCGGCAAACTTATCACAATGGCCGCCCCACAGCTGCGCTGTGGGGAAGGACATCTTCCGGCATGTTCAGCGTTGTTCTTTATCGCGCGGAGAATGCCAGGACGATGTGGTCAATGGTCTGTGTGAACATAGGAGAAGGCAAGCTTCGGATTGACCAAGATTGTGATTCGGAAGATGACTGGGGTCGTGCTTTCGGAGCATGAGACCGGTGACTGGTCATTTCACAGATTCCGTCGATGAGCGACTTGGATATGTAGGCGAGACACCGTGCTCATTAATGCAAACACAAAGGAATACAACATCCGGTTCTCCAGATTTAACAGCTGCAAGATCCTGAAATCAGTAGGAAGAGAAGGTGCGATCGAGCAACTTAATGACCAACCTGAGTGAAGTGCGCTTTAAAGACGCCATGGGACGGGCAAAGGCATAGACTGTCTTAAGTGAAGACAGACCTCGGCGAACCGCGCGTCCGTGTTCTCGTTCAAGAAACCATGTCTGATCAGGAACTCGACCAAGGCGAGAGCAGAGCTCGGTTTGAAGGCACCAGCAAGCAGGTTCTCTAAGATTGTTTCTACATCCATAAGCTCAAACCTCTCAACCTCGCCATCCGCTGGGTTGATTCGTGGCTGCACAGATCCATCTGATGGCAGGAGGAGGTCGAAGAGGTAATAAAAGCCAGGGAGCATCCAACCGGCGGCAGATCTGTTGGGATATGATATGATGCCGACAGGGTGGAGGTTTTCTTGTACAAAGTTGGCATCGAGTGACGCTTCTTCAGTGCACTCGCGAATGACAGTTGACGAAGCAGTCTCTCCTGCAATCATTCCTCCACCAACAGTAACATCCAAGCAACCAGGCCAGCTAAAATCGACAAAAATCGACCAAGTTTTTGTTTGGCGATATCGATGAAAGCGTACGTTTTCTTTGTCTTTGATCTGCGGGGGATCCAAAGCATCGTTTTTGCAGTGTCGCGACAATGGTAGTATGCTGCGAGCCTGATAAGTATCTGAGCATTGTCGATGTGCAGAATATTGTATTGAACTGACCGATGAGCAAACATCCAAAGTTGGCGAATCCAAAAAGAGGCAGAGCAGCGCGCTCTATCGCAAAAGCAACTGGGTCGTCGATAGCGTCCGAAGAACAATCAGATGTGGGTGCATAGTTATAGATGGGAAATCGTTCGTCACTCTAACCTGTTAGAGATTGAGTGAGCCTGTGGGTCGCCATAGGATCAATGAATACCTCGCAAGATGTCCTCAAAATTTCCTTCTTGTCGCCATCTTTCGACAAGTCGATTAATGTGAAAGGTCCTGGACGACTTTCCTCTCTGTTAACAGCAGGAGAAAAGAGACATATTGAATGCCCTCAGAATCACGGCCCAGTACCCATGGAGAATCCCCCGAATGATGTTGGAATAGAGGAAGATCAGCCACTAATTTATGGATTACATCTGGCCTTAGAAAACCTATGGGTCGAGGGAGATGGCCCTCTGTTGGAGCTGACAGAAGGAACGGCACGATCAGCTCCTTTTGAATCGGGGTGGCATCGGTAGATCGCGTGTATATCGATCCTCGTTCTGAAATGTTCGGCGAAAGCGAGAATACCAGATTATTAGACGAGACAATGAGGGGTAACAGGCTGGGGGAACTTGGAGGCAGTCGGAGAGTGTGTTTCTTCTGATCTGCAGAACCGACGCTGTACCGGTCATCTTGCGCAAAGATCATACGGTATCTACCGTACTTCCAGCTCTGTCCGACCCGCCGGACGAACGAGCTCCAGAACACATTATATGCTTTGCTCAGCCGGTTGATGATGCGATGTTTCTTAGTTGGCAGGATTATGTCCACTGCGCCTAGTTTTCCGATCAAAGCAAGTGTCTTCGCCTCTGAGGGCCTCCACTTGTCGAGCCGTTCATCATACGTCAGAAGAGCAGACTCATCAGGAGGCCTACGGTGAACACGTTATAAGAATGCCCAATGCTTGAGAGCCAGGACTCACTTGGTATTACCGCCTTGTGGGGTTTTCTTGACATTGATTGCGACGTCAGCGACAGACATGTAGGGCAAGGAAGAGAAAGTGAAGCTGCGCCTCTATCGCAGAGCTGATCTTTTTGTTCAACTACTCTCGAGGGCATTTCGCAGGATCTCGCAGCCTGTCTGAGTCTGAGAATACCGTCTGCAGCTGTCTTCTGTTCGGGTCAGTGCTGCGCGTAGAGTGCACGCAGGCATTCAGTATATTCGTGTTTATTCATGGATCGACCAAGGGGGTGCCCACTGCCGGTCGTTGTGGGAAGGAGATGATGATGGAGTGGCGGGACAATAGGGCGATGCCACGAGGTTATGGGAGAGATTACATAATTGATTGGGAGCTGTTGATGATGGGGCACGGCGCGCTCGTTGTTGTCCCGCACTTGAGCGCGTCATGGACGGCACTGGAGCCCCGTCGCTAGCCATCCCCCGCCTTCGCCTCACGCGACATGCTCAAGTGCCACCCCTCGACGACGACGCCCTCGACTTCACCCCAACGGCCGGGCCGTCTCGTCTTGCGAACCCTTTCCCCAACTTCTTCGCCAGCGGCGACCACGCTGACCACGACGATGCAGAGGACACACAGTCTACTCCCAGGATGTCCCTCCGCTCTTCCTTATCTTCATCAAAAAATGGTCCTCCTCCTTCCCAGCAGGCTCCTGTCGAGGACACTCCGGCCGCCCGTTTACGGGCTTTGCTCGCCCGCGTCCCCAACTCTTCATCCTACTCCTCCCAAACACAGCTCCTCCACGAGCCTGCCCCTCACCCGCCATCCGAGCTCGATTCTGACTTCGATACGCCCAGATGGAACACGACGGCCGCGAGCGTCGCCCGAGAAAGTTTGAAGGACCTCTTCTCGAATGCCCTGCGCGACTCTGGCGACTCACCCCAAACAGGCAACGGGCGACGGAGGAATAGCATCGGTGCTAGCGAATTGGAAGATAGCCCCAGAGTCGAGAAGGTGGCAGAGGAGAGAGCAAAGAATAAGGGAAAGCGCAGAACTCTGAGCGATGAGGAGCTGGATACATCCTCAAGTGCGTTACCCTGCAATGCCCTGAGTTCTCCCCTCATAAATCTCCATCTCTACATGAACAGGTAAAACACCCACCGTATCAAGACGCTCTAAGCATGCTGCCGATATGGACGCTCTCAGGAGTCGACTCACAAACATACGCGCTGATCCACGCTCCTTTTCCGCGCATGAGTCGGATCGTAAGTGGCTTCTGTTGCCATCTTTTCAGCTCATAAATCCCTCTCAGGCTCGTTGTCAGATATGGACTTGACGGATGACATCTTGGACAACAGTACCGACGTAGCTGCCATGTTGCGCCATGTCAATTCCGCCATAGTATCTCCACCGGATGCTACCAGCACATCCGTGCGAACTGTCCAGTTTCCGTCCCAAATTCACATGCATTCGAGTGAGTGACTCGGCTCTTTAAATAGATCATTCATAGATGGGCAACATTTTAGATTTGCTCGATATAGATTCTGGCATGCAGCAGGAAATGGCGCTACTGATAGCGACAGTGTATCGTTGCCAAACGGTCGTCCCTGTAGGTTCTTGGGCGCTTGCACGACGTCCACCTACTCAATCCAATCTTCACAGTGTCTTTTCCGCCTCCTCGAAAGTCCAAGGCCTCAGCTCTGCATTCGCATGCCGCAACATTGGCCCGCGCACAATCGTTGACCGAAGAGCGTCCAAATGGCAAATCGACAGAGCATGGCCAAAAACATGTCTAGACGGGTCAGTGCAGACAGTGCAGGTACGTTATAATGTGATAAATACCTTCAGATCCTCAATTAAGCCCCGCACATAAAGTGTCTCGCCCAAGTTCCAACATATCCTCAACCGATTGTAAGTATTTTCTAGGGCAGTTCATACGTTTATTGAGCATCGACATTGAACAGATCAGGACCAGCAGCGAGAACTCGCCCAAGAGCGAAGTTGGAATCAAACAATTCGCCAATCCCCTGGACAGACTTCATCGCATGGCAGAGATCATCTGCATCATCACCGGGCCTCGCACTCGCAGACGGGTTCTCCAATGCCCGAGGCTCGGGCGAGACGAGATAGTTTGGTGTCTCTACGAAGCATGGACAGTGACCTCTCGTCGCGAGCTGGCTCCAACCTATCAAATGCCGACTGTAAGCATCATCATGACCATGTCTGTATCTGTACGTTGAAATGTTCATACAGATCGCGATCGTGTGGGGGAAACTGAGCGTGATCGAAACTTTGAACGGGAGCGAGCTTGGAACTCTCCTCGTCCTAGAATCTCATCGGATCGGTCCTCCTCTAGTCTAGGGAACAACCGCACTCCAGAAAGGACCCGGAAGCACAGTCGCCCAAGTCAATCAGATTCCGCACAGCCAAAGCTCACGCCCGAAAGGCCATCTTTATCCCAACAGTCTTCTCGAGCCAGTTCGCCCAACGGGTCCATTCAGAGTTTCGGCTCGAAGGCGGACGAGGTAGAGGAAGTCGCGCGAGAGCGTAATTGGAATTCTCCACAGCCGAAATGGAAGCACCGCCGTTCGCTGTCGCCAATTCCGCCGTCATCGCCTTCGCCCAGGTCTACGCCCGCTCCTTCCCGTATCAGGAAGACGAGCTCGGTAGGCGCCACACCCAAAACCTCGACAACACCTCGCGAGTCTCCTAGTACTATCCGACCACGGAAGGTCAGCGCGTCGTCGCTGTCGGCATTGCACGAGCCTCCTTCCCGAACTGGCTCCCCCACTCACTTGGCCCCGTCATCGTCTTCACGTCGAAACGACGCATTTGCGTCACCTGGGCCGCGACCAAATTCGCCTTTACCACCTCCCTCTCCAAAGACAAATGGTACTGGCAATGGTCAGGCTTCTACTACGCCGCCAGCGACATCCAAGTTTGGTTGGCCGTTTCCACGCAATAGGATGCAACTACCGCCATTAGACCTCGATGACACCCCCCGGCGCTCGACTTCCCCTGTGTACAGGCCGTCCAGTCAAAGTAATCCAACACGATTGAGCCATATTCCTGTTCGATCGCCGCCAAAGCCGAAATCAAGAACGAGGACAGAGAGCCTTCCCGCTCAATCTCCTGATGGTGCCGATCCCGCTTTCAAGAAGGGGCATAAAAGGACAACCACGGAGCTTAGTGATGGGAACGGATTGCTTCCGCCACGTATCAACATCGTAGAGGAGTCTACGCAAGAAATGAGTTTCAGCCAGCATCAACACAGACACGCAGACTCTGTTTTAGGTGAGTTTGTATGTGCGCCGATTGTTCGTGAACTGATTGATCTCACAGAGAGCGACGAAGATGTACAGATGGTGGCAACGCCAGTCATACGGCCTATACCAATTCCACTGCCGGAAGAGCCCATGCCACCCAAATCACTGTCACCGCCCCCATCTCAAGCGTTGCCTGCTACAACGACTAGCGATTTTGCACGCCTGCAGAGAGCCGTGAATTCCACTCCTTTAAATCAACCTATTTCTACTACACCCCCATCGTCCCCCCTCCGGTACCTCAAGGAGGCTCTGTTTCAACTTTGTCGACACCTCCTCGACCTTCATTCAGCGCATCGAGAATCGAATTTCAGACGCCTTCTCCTCCCAAAGGGCTGCCAGATCTCCCGGGGCCTCCATCTGAGGATGAGGCCATGCCAGAAGATGTAGAGCAGACACCGATGCGACAGAATGGAAACGGTTTCCTGGATTTCTCTTCGATGAAAACCCCGAGGCCCCCTGGAGCTTGGGCAGCTACACCCGCTCCTGCGCCTGCTCCTGTGCGCACGCGGGACGCGGAGACTCCAGCTCCGATGGCGAAGAAGCCGGGTCGAGCTCGATCCAATTCCCTTCCTCAAGAGAGCTCAGGGGAATTTACGCCATCCCAACTTGTCCCTGCCAGGTCGAAGACCCCACCCTCTGCGATGTCCAAGTCGAATTCTCTCCCAACTCGGACGCCTGCGCCTCCAGGTGCATGGCTGGCCACTCCTGGCACCTTACGTAGAAAGAGCCTCATGAAGGTCCGTTTCGAGGTCTCGGACAGTGCCCCCTCAGATTCGGGGGATGCCGCGGAGAATGGGCCGCTGCCAAGCGTCAAATTCGAGTTCGACGACTCAGATGCTTCGGTTGCCGCTGCGATGCCTGTGGATTCGGACGCCTCAGTTTCTGAGCCTTCCTTTAACGGGGTCAGAGAGTCTTCGCCGGTTCCGTCCGCGCAGGCCTACGGCAATGGCAATGGCTTCGGTCACGCGGACGAAACCGCCGAGTCCGAATCACAGAAGACGCCAGTGCGTTCCCATTCATCTCGCCGCAAGGTGCGCAAGTCTCCTAGAATACGGTTTGTTGATGCGTTTGGGCAGGAGCAGCGTGAGGACGTCGTGCCGGAGACTCCGGCCCGGAAGGAGGTTTCGGTGTCCATGCGTATGCCTGGCGGTGCTCTACAGACACCGCGAAACAAGAGCGCGAATAAGAGTAAGGTCAGGATGCTCGATGCGATGGGCCGGGAGGTCGAAGAGCCTCCCGAGCAGAATGACAGTGAGGACACCGTGACGGAAGGTCCCATTAGTCGAGCGGAGGCACTGGCTCGCGTCAAGAAAGCTGTGAAGGACCTTCACATCGGCTTGAGCGAAGTGGACACGTACGTCATCTGGTATTCTGTGTCCGGACCTTTTAATCACGCTTTGATCACGATCAACACCCTAGCTCGATCGACTTACCTGTCGATGATGTACGATTGAGCGAGCTTCACGGTGTATCGAAAGCCGCTCGCGAAGCAAGGTCTAGAATTTCTTCCTCGCTGAAGCAGGCTCAGGATGCTCAGTCGAAGCTTAGGAGTAATTATGGCCCCTTGAGAGAAGGTATGCGGAGGGCCAGATTCCTAGTACGTCTCATTCAATCGCATCGGAAATTGTGTGAGACTCATGGACTGACCGCTTCCATACATAGCCCGATATCTCCCCGGTGCGACGGTTATCCTGGAACCCCAGGACGTTCATCGGCGCCTTCCTCCTTCAATTTATACTTATTATGATCATGTACCGGTGCGTTTTGGTGAACGATAGTCCATTATCTCGATCGCTTAGGAGATTGCATCATATAGCCTCTCAATCCGCTACGCGAAACACCAGTTCCTTACCACATATTTTGACCCATTCTACGCCGATCTTTACCTCTATCCCACGAAACCTGACGCTGTTTATGACCCAACCATCTACACGTTCTCACCCTCCTCGCCGAGCCGCGCCGTCATTGCTGAACGGCTCGAGCAACTCGGTGCTGGATTCATAGTCACTCTTTGGACAGGCCTGACGGAAGCCGGTGCCAGGTGGCTACGCATCATCATGGAGGCCATCCCCGATGAAGTTACCTACGGCGACGTGAGGTCGTGGCCACCGACATAGCTGTCTCTCGCCCATCATATCTACAGCTTTCATCTCTTGCTATGCCAAAGATGCAAGCACCCGCGCTACACCCCTCTGGTCCCGTGAAACTCCTTTAACATCTTTCCGACGCAACATGCGATATACTCTTTCGAAACCTTGGTTTATCGGCTCCCTAGCTTTTTCATTTCTCTAAAGGGCGACATGGTCATTTGATTCCGGATATAATCCTCCTTCTACTGACTCTTTTTGATTGGCAACGTTCTTGTGTATGTTTTCTGACATTGCTGGTCGTTCCCTGTTGTATTACCTTACTTATCAATTTCATCGGGACTGAAAGCCGGGGTTGACCGCATTTCTGGTGTCGAGGTTCCGTATGGGGTTTCGATTGGGGCGTGTGTTCACGCAGTGGTGGTGCCCGTTCGCACCCTCGGACTCTTTCACGAGAGGACCATCGCCTGCCTTCGCGTATAAAAATTGGGCCGAGGCAAGCTGAGGTGAGTAGCCTGAGAGTGTGCTCAAGGCGCCTGGGGAGCGGCTTATGACTCCGTATTATACATCAGATAGATCGTATAGATGGGTAGTCCACGCCGTCTCAAAAGTCATCGCGCTGTGATCCAGTCGATTCACGCAAGCGGAATCATACGAGACACTGATTCGGATAAATACGGCCCGCCAACAGCATGGTGCCTTTCCCTGAGCCAGTGCTCCTGGTGTTTGTCGCGGCTCTTTCGATACCTCAGCGCGGCTCAGCGGCTCAGCCAAGCATCACTTGCATCGAGCTTGGCAGGATTTCTTAACGGCCATATCTTGTCTTCAAACCTTGGCAAGCCGGGATAAATGGCGCTGGATAAGTGCTGGATAGCGCTGGATTTGTTTTTCGATCGCCTCGTTCCGGAGGTGCCTGAGCCGTACTTAAGCGGATTACAAGAGCGTGCAAGGCCGGGATGCTTCTTTGTTGCTGGTCTCCCTCCATCGCGCCGCTGAGATTAAGAAAGACGCTATCTGTCGTCAAGGACCAATATGACAGAAGCAGGGACAGGCCATATAAAAGACATGCCTCGTTTGCTGTTGGGTTTCCTCACCACTTGACTTTGTCTGTGCCGGGTGCCAGCTTTCCTCCGCCTGCTCGTCTTTCTTTTTTGTTGCTCTCGACCCTTTCCTTCTTTTTAGTCTCTCAGCAAGCTGCAGCCAGTCTGCGCTTCTTCCTCGTTCATTTTCACTCCAGACCGTGTTTGAGCCCAAGCTTGATTTTCTGTCCGTCTTCTTAAATAAACCTTCAAGTCGCAATGGTTCGCCTCGCTGTCTTCGCTGTCTTCGCGTCTGCCCTCTTGGGTGCTGTCAGTGCTGCGCCTGTTCCCAGGGCCGCATTTGCGCTACAGAGGTGCGCCTCATATCCTCTCAAATGCATCAATGACTCATCGGATCCTTCTCTGCAGCTATGCGCAGTTCCAGATCTCTGACGGCACTGCAGGCAATGCTGCTGCACAGGCCAACGCTGTCTTCGTTGGTGAGAACCTTTTCTCTGAAATCTATAATCACGAACACGCTGCTTACGGCGTTCCGTGTTATACGTAGACCCTTTCAAGAACGTCGACCTGACGACCATCGACTCGACCACGATCAACAATTTGAACACGATGCGTGAAGCTGCTGAGTCTGCTGAGACCGATCAGTTTAACTCTCAGGTTGCCGCTGCGTCTGGTGCCGCAGTGCGCAAGCCACTCCTATCTATATTGTCGACATGCATCTGACATGCTGTACTGTATCTTCTAGCCACTGCACTTCAGAATGGCAAGATCAAGAACTAGGTCCTGAAACTGACGGGCGAAGTCCAGGTTTTGAACATCAAGATTGCTCAGGCTAAGGCCACGGGTAAGAGCACAACTTCTCTGGCTAGTGATTTGGCCGCAGAGACGTACGTCGTTGAACATTTATTGCTCCCCTTATTGTCTGCAACCTCGTGACTGACACTTGATCATGTTCGTGCTCTGCAGGAAGAAATTGAACACCAACATCGCGACGGACAAGAAGAACGCCGGTCAGGCTTCCAAGGGCGTCGCATGATTCCGAGATGTTGGATGTTGGGTCGTTCGTTCGTGCCTTCACTCGATCCTTTTTTGGTGTGGCATGTATACTTTGAGTCGCAATGAGAGATAGCAGGCACCCTTTACTTTGAGTGATAGGCGAGGCACGCAAGTATGAGGACATGACGATGGGATAGGATTCCCATTTGATAACTATATTGGATGCCTTTCCGTAAGGATTTAGGGTCAAATCCCACCACCCTAAACCTGATCGACCGTGTAGCCGGGCCGAATTTGAGCTCCGCTGATGCTGTCGCGAGGGTCAACGCCTGTCCTAAATGCACACTCTAGGCAGGGGGGTCACCCCCCCATCCTAGACCTAAATCCTGACCCTAGACGTATCTTAGCACATGTAACCTTCCAAATATGGCATGCCGAACAGATGCCGCAATCCCGCCGTCATATCGGGTCATTGCGGACATCCTGTCGCATTTCCCTTCATTTCTCTCGAATTTTCCTCCTTACCCATATCATACATTCATTTCTTTTGAAACCCCATTCCTTTGTTGATTCTACACTATGGATCCCCCAAAACCTCCTATTCAATACCAATATGACCAAAATGGCATCTCATTCCTTCAAGCAGCAGATGGAAAATTTTATCCTGCACATCTCTTTCGAGAACCTCTTTGAGAGGATGTAAGTATTCTAAATATACAATCTCGTGAGCCATCTGGTCTGCATGCATCGGGCCATGTGATGGCGGCATCAGGCATCTCTCTTAGCACATCGCAGAGGACTTGCAATGAAAAGGAAACATAGCGGCTGACGGTGCTTGGAATGAGGGCAAAAATCTCCTGGAGGCTCGTTGTGGGCATTGCTGATGATATATAGTGAAGAACGAGTCCGAGTGCACCTGCGGAATCGAGTGATTGATGTCCGAGTCGTGGCGCACCTGCAGAGGCCGTATCGGGACGAGGTATTGCCGTGGAATCCCAATGTGCCACAAAGCCAGCCTCCAGAAGTGTCTGAAAAGTGTTGCAGTCAACACCCATGGTTGTGATGAAGGCTTGGTTGCTCTGGCTTGCATACAGGACTTGCCAGGCTGTTCCTGCACGAAGGTTTGGCATCAGTTGTGGTCGACAAAGATAGGTTCGGGTCTGCCTCCGACGCTCCAGCCGGCGTTCGTTGGCTTCTTCAGCACCAATAAGGATAAGGAGGGCGAGAGCAGCAAGCTCTTCTTCGTCGCTGTCATCGTCACTGTCGAGGCGGTGGTTCATGACGAGTGTCATCAGCAAAATTGACCAAACGTGGGATTGCCTTTGACGGATTGAGGATTATATAATCTCGAGAGCCTGATGGCAAGGTCATATATGACATTGCATTTGCCCCGCTCTCCTATAGCATTTCGTCGCAATCCTTGGGGGGGATTGCCATCTGGGAGTCTCAATGATAATGTAATATATTACTAGGCCACATATTGTAATACCATATATGACACCGTGCTCAAAACTCTCCATAACCCTCCTCCGCAAGCACCCGCTCGTGCCGCTCCTGTCCATCGTCTTCAGGTAATGGGTCGGGACCGTTGTCGGCGTCCTGACCCTCATCTGTCGATGCGCCGTCGGCATTCCCGCTGTGATGGTCGTTGTCCATGCCTTGCCGGTACTGAGATACAGAGTCGCCGATGAAGAGTCCTCATCTCCGCAGTGCAGAGCACTTGCAGAGCTTGGGGTTTTTGCAGAAAACCCCAAACGCGCAGTATCGGAAGCAAAGTAGAGCAGTCACGTTACTCAATCACATCACAGCGCGACGCGTCGTCAGATAAGTCAAGCTCCTTCTCTTCCTGACTCTCATCATGCCCCTCCTTGCTGCAACTCATACTCTCAGGCAAGTACTTCTCTATGTCATCCTAGAATTTTATATCTCATGAATGGATGGATAACATCTGTCATAGGAGGAAAGTCTTGCTTGTAAGTAAACTAAAGTTCAATCTGTCAACTTAGCAGTAGGTGTATGCGCATATATGCATCCCATATGGCCGATTTATATCAATTGAAGATGTCTTGATGAGATTATCTTTCAGATTGCTAACAACAAATATCCTGTACCTGCTGCACTTCTCAACTACCACGGCGCCGGCATTGCTGTCAAAGCCACGGAGCATAATCTTGCTTTCAAATATGGTTTGTGAAGCACCGCCTGCGCGAGGCGAGCGTCTGCGCTTGAGTAAACGGCTGACGGCGCGGCGCGCATTGAGTTGCCCAGCGGGCACACGAGCAATCTCGCCAGTGTGAGCACCGCCTCTCCCTCTCTTTTTCTTTTTCTTCTTCTTCCTCCTTTTGTGGCGGCGTGCTGATGGCTGGCTTGCGGCGCGATGCGATGCACAGCTGATACACAAGGTGTGTGGCAAGCAGTGCATCGAGGACACGGTAGAGGACATGGGGTGCGGCGTCGTGGGGCCGCGGAAGGGCGCGTTTGCCCACGGCACTGATGGCACATGTGCAGGCATGGGCGGTCATCAAGGTAGTTGCGCCGGCGAGCTAGGTGCGTCGGTGCGTGTCTTTCTTCTTGCCTCTGCGCCCCCGTGTCTTGTATACTGATGCTGCAGTCTGCGCAGGTCCCGTATCTCGTGCTGGTGAACTTTCCGTTCAAGGATGACGAGGGCGCGCTACGCGGCCTGGAGAAGGCAAAGTTGATCGCTATCACCACGTACCATGATAGACCATGCTCTGCACCTTCCCGCCTCCTGTTAGGTCGGAGACCTATCACGTGCACCAATGCATGAAGGGGTCCCTAGGCTAAACCTCCACTGGTTCGTATAGTCGTAGACTCCAATGGATGAAGACGATAGATCGTCTTTGGGCTCTTTCGAGGAACTCGGGGTCGCTGTCGGCTTTGTTCTCGAAGAGATTGAGAAGGTGATCTTCGAGGTCTTCTCGATGATGAGGAGGAACCAGATGATCTTCTCCTGTCCAACAGATGACACGAGGGGGTGTCCAACTGAGAACGCGGAAGGCAGCTAGCCCGGTGTAGAAGCGGATGAGTAGAGGGAGGGGAGGGAAAGGAGACGAGTCCAGTGCTTCGTCAGACCGTGCAAAGAGTTTCTCAGATCTGACAGAGATCACGAAGCGTGGCTAGGAAGGTAGCCAGACGCCGGGTGCAGTGCAGAGATCGAGTGTATTACAGGTGAACGAGCTGAGCTTCTTAGAAGCTCATCTCGGCTATTTACATACAGAAGTGTCTAGGGCAGGATCCAGATCTGGTCCGTGCGCTTCTCAGGTACCGAAGTCAACAATCGAGATCCGTAAGCTAGAATACCTCATCGACCTGCCATATATCCAAATATAGTAATCCGATCACTAATGTCTATCCACATCTTCGATCGATCAAGAACCAGGAACGGGGTCAGGAACCAATGTCTGTCCACATCAAGAATCAGGAACCAGAAGTCAGCGTTCATGCATCAGCATGTAAATGGTAAGGAGTCATAGAAAGCGGTCCGAGTCTGCAACAAGTCCGAAGCACTTGACCAGCCCATCCACTCACGTGCGAAGCACGTGTTAGGACGCGGTCCTAACACTACCCCCTCTCTATACAAGTCTTCGGCGCTTGGCGGGTGCACCGATGGTAGGGGCGGGTCTCCTCAGATGGATTTCGTCGAAGGTGGGGATGCTCCGAGTGGGGTATCCGGTCCAGTTAGCGGTGTCGATCAAGTGGTCTAACGCCTGCTTGTGGTACCCGTATTCCTCAGCCGTCCTATCCATCTGTAGACGAAGGCGCCGGGACTGCATGCGATGCCTATCGTAGTCTTGAAGAAAGCCGCGCGCCGTAACGTCCGTTCTCTGGCGAATGCCCGTGATTGGACATCCCACGACGAGATGGCCGGCGCGTCCGCATTCCCAGCAGTTACGAGTGGTGGGGTCGGTGGGTGGAGAAGGCGGGAGAGTAGGCGGGTTAGGCCAAACGTTTTCTGAGTCCATTGCGTCTGCAGGCCATCCTTCTTCAGTTGCGACAGGAACGTCCGGTGACTGGGGGGAGGCTTCGTCGACAATGATAGGATGGGTGGCGTCGTCGCCGAGTAGGGGGGGGGATGGGGACACAGCAGGGGGTGACGGGGGTGGTACCGGTAGCGGCCGAAATACCTGGCGATCCCGGACAACTTGTTCGGGGTCGTAAGGGGGACTGGTGGGTCGCGTGAATTCGGCGGTTTCTTCGTCGGTGGGCCGAAAAGGTTCTACCGCCGGGAGATCGGGTTCGGTGTTAGCCGGGGGATCGACCGTCATGGGTTCCTCAACATTGATCGGGTGAAACCCCTGTTCCTGAGCATCCGGTTTGGTCATGACCCAGGGCCTAACATTGTCCTCCGGGGTACATCCACCAGGCCAGTAGCACGCAATGGGGTGAACCCCTCGACTGTTAAGCGGGAAGGAGTGGGTTGGCAGTAATCCTTTGGGGACGTATTCTTCGATCTCTAGCCGCGCTCCATTGTGCCCCGCTAAGTGGAACCAATGGATCGTGTTCTCCTTGTAGCGGATTCAAGCGAGTACGTCGAGCCAGGCTTGTATGGTGTGTGTCTGTAGGAGGACGGAGCTGGTGGTGAATATCCCTCCCAGTCGGAAGTTAACCATGTCATTGCAGATGGCGGCGAGATTGATCAACCCTTTCATCCGATAGGAGGTGACCGTGAGGTTAGCGAGGAGGATGGCTTGGGTCTGGTTGAGTGGTCCCGAGAACACTTGATAGGCTTGCGCCCAGACTGTCTGCTGCAAATAGAAAAGGAAGGCGCGAGGGTTCTTCAAGCCAGGCTGGTTTAAAATAATAGGGGCCTCGTCGTCGGCGAGCGTGAGGTGGTAGATACTATTGTTCGTCGTCAGGTCCTGGTAGAGATGGATGTCGTGAAGGGGATTGGGTATAGCACGGATCCGGAAACGCGGGTTTTCGTTGTGGACGGCAAAGGCCAATGGGGGAATGGCGATGTGCGGGTTTGGCATTTCAGCCGGGAAACGGGGAATAACGAACTCTGTAAGGGGGTCGGCGACTGGGACGCCTTCCGACGGGATGTCGTCCTCACTGTCGTAATCCGAGTCTGTGTCGTCAATGAGCGTGGGTGTGGTAGTGGGTGGGGAGATAGTGCGTAGGATGAAGGGGTTGGGGGAGGAGGTGTTGGAGGCGTGAGGAGAAGTGGTAGCGGAAGCCATTCTGATGTTGCTGAGAATGTAGCGGGGGGAGTGGAGTAAGAAGAGGTGTGCGGGGCAAGGGACATTCGAGTTGTAGCTGAGATGCTGAGGAATGTTTTGTCCGACGCAGGGTGTCTTTTATACAACGGAGGAGATGCCAATGGTGGCCGCAGCGTGAAGGGATCCAAGGATAAGGGCGATAGCGATGGAGATAGCGGTGAGAGCAAGAGTCGCGACGATGGTATAAACGGCTACTGTGGATAGAGTGGGGTCGAAAGGGGTCATAGCCGTTTGCCTGGCCATGCCAATCCTCGGTTGGTCTGCTTTTGTAGCTCCTGGTATGCTTGAGTCCGCCAATTAGAGCTGTCCGATCGCTTCTGCTGTGGCTTTGATCGAGACGAGTCTATATTGGGTTTCTTTGGCTGCGTTTCTCGATCGTTGATCGCCGGGGGTGGCACTTTTGATCGAGGAACCAGGGGCGGCTTCTTTAGCTGCGTCATTCGTTTGTTGATCTCTTCCATGATCTGGGGGATAGCTAATCCTGTAGCGAGAAGCTTCTTTCCGATCGGATGCTTCTCGAGCTTCTTTCTGATTTGATCTTCTTCGGCTACTCTGTTGAGTTCTAATTCGATCACCAGGGCCAGAATGGAGGCTTCCATTCCTTTGACTGCCCGAGGGTGCTGGCGGTAGAAGTCCTTTATGGCTTCTTGTGCGTTAGTGACGTTTGCCGCGGCTTCCCAAGAGTTGTTCCGATTCCGGGTAGCCCTTACTTTTGATCAGGTACTGCAGATCTTCCATCGTGCGAAGCGTGGAGCTCCGACAATGGCTTCGACTTCGAATTCTTCTTGCCCTTCGATCAGGTCCGGAGCCGGTTTAGGGTAGTTCGGGCCATAGACTTTGTTTTCCTTGTAGGGCGTGAGTCGACTAGCATGGAAGACGTCATGAATGCGCTTCCAGCTGTTGGGCAGTTTCAACCTGAAGTTGACATTTCCTATGGTGTCAGTGACTTCAAATGGCCCAAAGCGTTTGGGTCTCAGTTTCTCTGATGGGTGATCGGTGTGGATGTTCTTCCCATCAAGCCATACTTGGTCTCCTTTCTTGAAAGGCGGCAGGTCCGTTCCAAAACGGTCGTGCTGGATCCTTATGGCTTCGGCTGCAATTTCGAGGCTGGCTTGTGCTTCCTTCCTAGCACGTTGCAGAGCTTCGAGGCGAGCGTCGGCGTGGGGGTGGGACATTCGTGTTTCCGATGATGGCTGGGTAAGCCCGTGGTTAATATCCATGGAGAAGTTCAAATGGTGACTTCTGTGTGGCTGAGTGCTGATGGGTGTTGTGGGCGTATTCCGCGTAGGGGATTAGTCCGGCCCAATCGTCCTGTGAAGAGCTGCAAAATGCTCTTAGGTATTGTTCCAATTCCTGATTCATTCGTTCAGTAGCGCCATCCGTTTGTGGGTGATAGGCTGTGCTTAAAGCGGATTTGATTCCTAATTCTTTGAGCAGGGCTTGCGCTACTTTTGAAGCGAATTGAGTTCCTCTATCCGATATGATTTTATCTAGCAATCCATAGCGTCTCCAGGTGTTTTCTAGCAAGATTTTGGCCGTTCCATCCGAGTCGATGGTTTTCAGGCATGGAGTTATTACTGCGGTTTTGGTGAATCGATCGGTTACTACATGTAGCGAGTCGTATCCGTTTGATTCTGGTAGGTCTGTAATAAAATCCATGGTTATTGTTCCGAAGGGTCGATCTGGGATTTCTGTTGGTTGTAATGGTACCATGGTAGGATGTGTGTCATTCTTGGTGGATTGACAGATGGCGCATCCTTCCACATATTGGTGAACCGTGTTTGATATTCCTGGCCAAGTAAATTCCTGTCCGACTAAGGCTAGAGTTCCCCTTTGTCCTGGATGTCCTGCTGCTAGATTGTCATGGTTTAGTTTGATGATATCTTGACGAAGTTGTTCGTTCCGGGGGACATATATCTTTCCTCGGTGAAGGACCAATCCTTCTTCTTCGTTCCATTCTTGTAAACCTTTCTTCATGTTTCGAGGTCCTAAGGTTTAATCTTGGCTAGGGTTTCTAATAGCCATTCGTCTTTCCTATTTTCTTCAATGATTCGTTTCCGGAGGTCGTCGTCTATTATGGTAACGCCTCCTCGTCCAGTTGCCCTAATGTGAAGTATTTGATGAGGGTCCCAACTGTTGTCTGTATTAATGACATTGATTTCTGCGAAAGGTCTTCGGATCTTTTCTGTGTTATTGAAAAGTTTGGGCTCCAAGAGTGTTTCGCCTGAATTGTCAAATTCCACCCCCTTTTTATGGTCTGGACGCCGTGACAGACCGTCGGATTTATTAGTGACTCCTGCCTTGTGCGTTAACTTGTAGTCGAAACGCGAGAGGTAGAGTGACCATCGTGCTTGTCGACGGTTTAGTTTCTGGCTTGAACGGAACCATTCGAGGTTCTTGTGGTCTGTCCAGACGTCTACCGGGTGGTCGGCGCCCTCCAAATAGTGTCGCCAAGCTTCAAAAGCTCGAACGACCGCTAGCAACTCTTTATCATAGATTGGGTAGTTGCGTTCTGTTGGTGAGAGCGACTTGGAAATATAAGCACATGGGTGCCATTTTCCATCTTTGGCGACTTGTGATAAAACTGCTCCGGTGGCGAAGTCGGAAGCGTCGCATTCAATGTGAAACGGGTTCCTTGTGTCTGGCATAACGAGCACCGGAGATTCTGTAAATATTCGTTTTAGCGTTTGAAACGCTTCTTCGCATGCTGGTGTCCAATCCCAGGTGCGTTCTTTCTGTGTTAACTCAAATAGCGGTCGTGCTATCTTTGAGTAATCTTTGATAAACCTGCGATAAAAGTTGCAAAACCCTAGAAACGATTGCACTTCTTTGACTTTTCCAGGTGTTGGCCAGTCCATAATGCCGGCCACTTTAATCGGGTCCATTTCTAGATGTCCGTGCGATATAACATATCCAAGATAGTCGATTTTCTTTTTATGGAAGTGGCACTTCGAGGGTTGTAGGTACAGATCGTTGTCCTGTAAGATCTGTAATACCTTTCAAACTGTTCTGATGTGGTCGTCCATTGTTTTAGAGAATACCAGGATGTCGTCCATATAGATTGCCACTAGTCCGGCATAGATGAGGTCTTTGAAGAGGGCGTTCATCATAGTTTGGAATGTTGCCGGCGAGTTGGTTAATCCAAAGAACATCACCAGAGGTTCGTACATTCCTAAGTTGGTGACGAACGCGGCCAGTTTTTCGCTTCCTTCTTTCATGCGTACGTTGTTATATCCTGTATCAACATCCATTAGTGAAAAGTATACGGCTTCGGCTAGAAGGTCCAGTAATTCTTGAATAATCGGCAAAGGGTACTTGTTCTTGATCGTTATTTCATTGAGTTTGCGATAATCCATTACTGGTCGTAGTTTTCCGTTCTTTTTCTTGATGAAGAAGAATGGGGATGCCATGTGCGATTTGGATTCTCTGATGAATCCTTTCTGGAGGTTTTCGTCTATGAATTTCTTGAGTTCCACTTGTTCTCCAGGGCTAAGACTGTATAGCTTGGGTTTGAGCGAGTGATCCATTCCTTCCTTGATTTCTATCTTGTGATCCCAAGGTCGAGAGAGCGGTAGCTGTCCCTTTGGTCGACCTTCAAAAACCTTCCTATAATTCCAGTATTCCTTCGGCACTATTTCTTCGAAGGATAGTTCGGGTTTCCCTTTGGCGGCTTCTTCTGCCAGTCTTTGCGAGTTGGTGTGCTTTGTTTGTTTTCCTGTCGGTGCTTTGGCAGGTTTGCTTCCTTGAGCCGGTGTGTTGGCGTATGGAAGTTCCGTGGTTTCGGCACGATGTATATCGACGCCTTCTTCGGAGTCGTTGTATAATTCCAGTGCCTGTAATGTTCCCGTATCTAGGCATCTAACGAGGTAGACTCCCTCTTCTTCAAGATCCTCGGAGAGAAGTGCCGGAAGTCCGTCACCGTCCTCCGGAACGTCTTCTTCAGCCCATGTCGGAACCTTATAATTTCTGGTTCGGGCTTTCAGACGTTCGGCATTCAACCTTCGAGTTGTGAACTCCGGACTTGTAGGTATTGTCCGCGGATGTGGTACTGTGGTGTTTCCCACTTTCCGGCCTGGTACTGCTTTTCCGGCTTTTGCACTGGTATTGAGTAGTCGCCCGTTTGCGGTACTGTTTCCATGCGCCGTATGCTTGGTTTAGGACGTCCTGGTTTTCTTGTAGCTCTTCTAGCTTTTACCGGTCCTCCTTTTATTTGGCAGGAGGGCGGGCATCTGGTAAAGTGTAGCCCGTAGGCATGCCAGTCGACTTCTGGGTTATGTTCTAATAACCAGTCGGTTCCTAAAATGACGTCCTCTTTTCCTATTTCCGCAATATAGAATCTTGCTGATTCTGTATGCGACCCCCCTTTTTCGCCTAAAACCTGTAATTTGAGGTTGGCGAATCGCGTAATAGGTCCTCCCTTGAACTCGGTGTTCTGGACCGTACTGACTGGGATAGGGGTGGGGGTTTTGTGTGTAGTGATTCGATGCGCTTCTACGAAACGAGGGTGCATGAAGATTCCAGTGGCTCCACTGTCCACTAGTGCCTGTGTAGCAGCTTTTCTATTCTTGCCTATGAGCATTGTCTCGAGTCGGAGGGATGGTGCACCATGTGATTTCATTTCCAAAAGATACAATACATCTGGATGTCCATGCTCTTGGTCAGCATCTTTACTGGCCAGAGGAGCGTACCGATTTCCTGCAAGAATCCTACTCTCCACATCCGCTGCCGATGGGAGAGGCTTTAAAAATTCTTCGAGTCGCTAAAGGCTCGAACTTCCTCAATTTCTTCCATACTGAGTCCCATCATCATCTGGCGGATGTGGTTGACTCTGTTTTTTCCTTCTTCGACGTCTTCATCGTCGAATTGTCCTTCGTCCATTTCTGCTTCGCGCACCGGTCTGCGACGGGGGGGTTGGAATCTTCTCTTGGGTCGAGAAGGACAGTTGCGCGCCATGTGCCCGGGTTTCTTGCAAAAGAAGCACTTGCCTTCTTTGGCAAGTCGATCTCTCTCCGCCGAGGTAAGCTTCTTGAAGCGAGTTCGGACAGCATCGGCCTCCATTTCCGCTGCATCTACATCCATAGGTTCGTATTGAGGCTCCCTATCATGTCGTGGGGGTGCCCTTTCGTCGTAAAATGTACGCGGCGTGTAGATTTGGAATTTTCCTTTTCGGAGGTCGTATGCTCGGTCCCTTGCGATGCGCATCCTTTCGTGTTTCTTGGCCTTCTCGACTAGTTCTTCCCATGTCCCGTCTTTAGAGGGATCTTCATAAATTCCCTTTGCCAATTCCCATTTGAGTCCTCGCAGGAAATGGGTCTTCTTGGTTTCTTCGTCCACACTGGCGAGCGCCGCGAGCTGTTCAAACAGCTGAAGGTAGGTGTTAAACGATTCCTTTCCTTGATTGACTCGGGCCAATTTGTCGCGAGCATCGGCTTCTTTGTTGAACTCCTCGAAGTCGGTGGCTATCTTTTTGCGGACGGATGTGTAGCCGACTGTGTCTGCCCAAGTGTATTTGTTCCAATCCTTCAGCGTGTTCCTGGCCTGAGTGAAGTTTCTTGCCCATATCCCTGCTGAGCCTTCTTTCATATATGATAGAGCGTAAGCGATTTTGGCGAATTCGTTCGCATAATCCTTCTTCCTGGCCAGGAACATTAGATCGATTTCGTGGAGGAATTGCTCGGTTCGTTTTCTGTTTCCACTGAAGGTGGTGGGTTTGGCCATAGCTGGTCCCTTGGACTCATTACTTCCAGTATCTGCCGACATTGTATCGGGCGGGGGCTCTGGATCGTCAGGTGGTTCCGGATTTCCACTTGGTGCTTCAAAATACTCCGGTTCGGGGACAAACTCCGGTGTTGTGGCGCGGAAGTCTTCTTGGGGAGTGGTTTCTTGTAAGGGGGATGCAGCGGGCGTGTTTCTTCTAGAGATTCGACTTCCACTGGCTGTTTCTCTGGGTAGAGTATGTATGTGCGGTCTTGGCGAGTCACGATGCCTATTTGTCGGTGATTCAGGCTTGTCGAAGGTCTTTCTCACGATGTAGTCCTCGATCTTAACAAGGTGTAGGTCGGGTCGTGCGGGGACGGTTTCTCCTCCCCAAGCTGCGTATTCGTATTCGCTCTTTCCTTGGTCTTTGAAGAATCCGGTGAGGAATCCCGCGTAGTAGAAGTGTTCTTTCCCTTCGTCGTAATAAAGTTGATCCTTGTCGACGTCTTCGGGTAAATCTCCGTAGACTTCTGCTGGGTCTGTTCTATAGCCGGGAGGATATCCCGCTGCGACTTCGTCCGTTGTTCTTTATTCTTTGAAGAAGAAGGGTACTGCCTGTCTTCTTCCTGCCTGTAGTGCTTCCTGTAAGTCTGGGTCCCTTTTGATAATTTCGTTGATGGAAATATCAATTTGGTCGATGAGCTGGATGATCTCGGAGAATGTGTGTCCTGAGATGAGGGTCCGGAGATGATAAGTTTTTGTGGGCGAACTCTCCTCTTCTGACAATAAAAATGATTCCTTCAATTTCTGTTCGGACTGGTGGGGAGTTAGGAGCTTCCAGTGTGTTTTTCTAGGTTGAGGAGAAGGTCCAGTGGATGAGGATTGAGACGTGGTCTCTGTTATCCTTGTCTTGACGAGTTCCGCTCTGATTCCGTCTGTGTCGATATTCCTTGCGATGGTTCTTCTGAGATCGGGGATAACGGCGACGGGGAAATCGTCTGGTCTTCCGTCGTGTATCTCGACGCAGTTCCTTGCTCTGATGACGTCGGGCTCTCCGTTATCTGTGAGGGTGAACGGTGTCTTTGGTTCGTTGACGAAGCAAATCCCGGAAAATCTATATCCAGTTTTAAGGAGGTCTATAAATATTTCGGGTGCTTGTTGTAGCCTAAGTGTGGCTATTCCTGAGTAAACCTTTCCTGGGTTCCGGTGTCTTGCGACTTCTATAGCTCCGGGGTAGTTTATGTTATGACTTGACCGATCGGGGCCCTTCGCGGCCGGTCTAACCGATGGATCAGGCATCACATGCTAGGCGGCTCCACTACGGAGCGTACATCAAGGTATTCGGCGTGTCCTTAGGAGCCGACAAGACCGATGGTTCTTCAAGACATCGGTAAAGGCTATATGAGAGGGACATGAGGCTTACGGAGTTCACACAGTGATAAGGGAGGCATTCACATGCCATGGGCTTAGGGCTTATGGGTAAGCACCTCGTCGCACCATGATGGATCAGTGCGACTAGAGAAGTACAAGAGTAGGCGCCGATGAGAGAGACGGCGGCCACTGCTCTCCTAGGATGGAAACCTGGAGAAGCACACGGACTCTTACCCTATACCCCATACAGTATATAAGGCCCATAGAATAGGCTGAGGATCTTCAGTCTATTCTCTTTCGTTCATTCGTATCTTCGAATACGAAGCTCTTCACTCCCCCCTGTATCTACGCATACGGGACTCTTAGAGCCAATCATTATCCCCTCCTGTATCAACGTCTGATACAGTCGAGACTCCGTCCACCACTCAATCCATTGTGCGACCTAGGGAAGAACCTGTTACTCTTGGGTTACTGAACGAGCAGTTCGTAACACTAGAATAGACTCGCTTTTGCCCCTACCTTGCACCACACTCCGCTTGCTGCCACACTCTCTCTCACAACCCTCATCGGTGGCATAGACCCCCACCGAAGAGAGTTACTTCACACACCCTGGAGCAAGACCTAGGCCTAGGATTTCCACCAGGCACTAGACGAACCCATAACCAACTTCGACAGAACAATCGTCCTATCCATCAAAGAGAAAATCGCTGGTATTACTCCGACACCAATCGGCCAGCACCCCCAAACTTTGATAACTGCTCGTACCGAGAAGGACGATACTTCTTCACAAGAGAAGACGGAACAGAAGCTGAGTGGGCTTGGGACGAAACAGCAGAAGACTGGGTAGAACCACCCCAGTACAGGAACCCCGAACCGGAAATCCCGGACACATCGGAGGAAGAAGAAGGACAATCCGAGTCCGAATCCTCGGATATTCAAACACCGATCAACACCCGAAACATTATGTCAAACCCTACAGACCCCCCCGTCTCATCGGGAAGGGGCAAGCTCAAGCTCCCTGATAACTTCGAAGGGGACCGAACACAATCACAGAAATTCATTATGAATTGCCTCCTCCTTTTCACAACAGAGTCGGACCGATACAAGACGGATACAGATAAAGTTTCCCTCGCTCTCTCTTGCATGAGATATGGGACGGCCGGCGTATGGGCAGAAAGCTTCCTAAAGAAGACAGTAGGGGCAACCCCGCCCAAGACCGTAGGAACTTGGGACGACTTCCTTGTCAGGTTTAAACTCCAGTTCAAGGAAACGAACCTCACGGACAAGGCCCGAAGCGCCCTCATGTCTTTCTCTCAGGGGAAGATGACGGTAGATGAATACTCAAATCAATTCATCCTTATCGCCGCCGACGCCGACATCACCGACAAGGAACAAGTTCCTTACTTCCAGAGGGGACTCGATCCAAGGGTCATGGACAAGATCTATGACAAAGAAACTCCGCCGAAGGACACGATCCAAGATTGGGTCAACACTGCCTGTGAAATAGACGGACGCTTGAGAGCCCGAAGTGCTCAAAAGGCGATCCTAGCCAACTCCACCTCATTCCGAAGCGACTTCCTCAATCGCTTTCACCTCCAACCAGCTCGCCGCTATAACTCTACTACCGCCCCTCGAAGAATGAACAACCAAGTGGTTGACATGGACATTGACGCCTCTCGCAAAAGAGACGCCAATCGGAACAAGCGTGTATACGATGGCAAGAGACCTGCTCCCTTTTCCTGCTACAATTGCGGAAAACCAGGGCACGGGATAGCTGATTGTCAATCCCCTCGTAGAGGCATTCCCCCGTCTCGAGGAAATTCGCGCAAGTCGGTGGGCAGAGGAGGTAGACGAACTCGCGTTGCAGACATGGAGGATAAAGACGAGCAAGAATCCCCGGTGGGAAACGATGCGCGACTACATCGAGGATTGGAGGAGGGGAGTTCTCATGGCCACCACCATCGGGTACCACAACCTGGTAATTCGGTGGAACGTGAGGACCCTGCCGCGAGAAGGGGAGGATCACGCCAGAGCGATGGAGAGCGCTACGTACCGCCTAACGGACGACGAAGCAACGGACCCATCAGTGATATTAATGGCGTCCGAGCGCTCTTCCAAGGAGTAGGGAAGGCCGAGCAAAGGCAGATGTTGGTGGATCTGGCAGAGGATTTTTCCTGACCTCTCCTTCACCAGCCGAAGAGAGAGGGTTGAGGAAACTCGAGTATGATTCCCCGCCATACATTCGAATTGGAGCAATGAACAGTCACATTATTACCCCCATTCGACTTGACGTGCGATTAACAACTCGAGGAAGAAGCGCTGGAGCCAGAGCCACCATCGACTCAGCATGCGAAGGGATCCTGGTAAACGAAGAGTGGGTACGGAAACACGATCTCCCTACCTATCCTTTAAACCGCCCCATCCGCGTTCGCAACGTCGATGACACCATCAACAAAGCAGGCCTCATTCGACGAGGCCTAGACGCGAATCTCACCGTCAAGGATAGACGAGGGAGAACTCACACCGAACGCGTCCAGATGTTCATCACCAATCTAGGGAAAGACGACATGCTCCTTGGAACAGATTGGTTGAAATACCACGACCCCTCCATCGGGTGGAGGCGCCGTGAGGTACACTTTGATCGATGCCCCAGAGATTGCCGACAACCATATGGGTTTACCAAGGCAAGGGAAGAGCCTACCAAGAAGGCATGGCTAGCGAAACTACGCGGTGACAAGATTCCTCAGCGAACGAAACCGCATCTTGTCTCAGAACCGGTAGGACCCTCGTGGACTTGGACGAAAGAACAATGGAGCCAGGTACCCGCGAAGGAATGGAAAACTCGGTTCATGGAGTTGCTCGAGCACAAATCCCGACAACGTAAGGCTCGGGAGTGGCTCGAAGAACAAGTAGCCGAAAGGAAGGAACGCCGGCAAGCTCAGCAGAAAGCAGCCCAGGGCGAAGCTTCAGGGAAAGTCGCCGAAGAAGCGCAAACACCGTCTGACTCCTCCGCAATGGATAGCACAGGAGAACCCATCATTAGGAAGGTAGCCCCAGAACCCTCGGGGTTCGCAAGCTTTGACGAAGACCTGGAGGAAGAAATCGACACCACCGACTTAAAGGGTCGGGTGCCGACAGAATATCATTCTTACCTCGACATCTTCAGCGAACGACGATCACAGAGGCTTCCCCAACATACAGTATGGGACCACGCGATAAACCTCAAACCGTCTTTTGTACCCCAGGCCCCGCGGATATTTCCCTTGAGCCCGGAAAAGCATAACGAGCTAGGGAAATTCGTCAAAGAGCACCTTTCCAGAGGAACAATACGTCGGTCAACAGCACATAGCGCGGCCTCTTTCTTTTTCGTAAGTAAGAAAGATGGGAAGCTCCGTCCGGTACAAGACTATCGCCACCTTAACAAACACACTATTCGAGATGTCACCCCCCTGCCATTAATCCAAGAACTATTGGATATCATTAAAGGCGCAACGGTGTTCTCAAAGCTCGATGTTCGGTGGGGATATAACAACGTGCGCATCAAGAAGGGAGACGAGTCCAAGGCGGCCTTCGTCACACCCTTGGGACTTTTCGAACCCACGGTGATGTTCTTTGGGCTCTGTAACTCCCCAGGAACCTTCCAAGCCATGATGAACATGATCTTCCAAGAACTCATCCTGGCCCGGAAGATAACGGTATATATGGACGACATCCTCATCTTCACGAAGACCACAGCGGAACACATTGTGATTCTTCGGCGAGTCCTCCAAATCCTGCGCGACAACGATCTCTACCTCAAACCAGAGAAGTGCGAATTCCACAAGGAAAAGTTGAACTACCTTGGGTACACGATCTCAAAGGACCACGTCGCTATGGAAGACTCGAAGATTGAAGCTATCCAGGAATGGCCCATTCCTCGCACAGTTCGCGACATCCGCTCTTTCTTAGGCTTAGGGAACTTCTACCGACAATTCATTGATAAATTCTCTCTGATCGCTCGGCCCCTGCATGACCTCACAAAGAAGGATGTGAAATGGGACTGGACCACGGAGTGCCAACAGGTGTTTGATCGACTGAAGAAGATCTTCACCAGCCGACCCGTCCTGTTGTACCCTGACCCGATGCGCCCTTACCGGCTTGTTACCGACGCTTCCCTCGCAGCATATGGTGCAGTCCTCTTACAGGAAGGACCTGATAATGACTGGCACCCTGTTGCATACCTCTCAGGATCGTTCTCACCGGCCGAACGAAATTACGACGTGCATGATCGCGAACTCCTCGCCATCATCAAAGCACTGGAACACTGGAAACACTACCTCGAAGGCGCTCGACATCCCTTTGAAGTCTGGACGGACCATAAAAACCTAGAACACTTTAAAACAGCGCGCGACCTGTCAAGGCGACAAGCGCGCTGGAGTCTGTTTTTGTCCCGATTTGACTTCCAGCTCAGTTACAAAGCTGGAACTACTAATCATGCGGATGCTCTGTCCAGGCGTCCAGACCTTAGTGAGGGGGTGGAATCTGATAACAAGGCACAGACTCTGCTTCCGTCCAGACTTTTCACCGAGTCCAGCGAAACTCTAGTAGAGCCAAGCGAAGGCATACACGTCAAAGCAACGGAACTCGTATCCTCAGACATCCTCTCCCTTATTCGACACTCGCGCTCGGAACATGATTTGCTGGTTGATGTCGCCCTCAAGAAACTGCTGGAAAAAGGTCCAAACGCAATGAAGGGCGACCTAGGAAAATGGACACATGAAGAGGGCATCACAAGGCGCGACGGTTACATATGCGTCCCAAAGGACGACCTCCTTCGACGAATGATTGTCAAAACGCACCATGACACTATGGCTACAGGACACCCGGGCCGAGCAAAGACCTTAGAATTGGTCCAACGCCATTACTGGTGGTCAAGCATGACCAAATTCGTACACGCGTATGTGGATGGATGTGCAGTCTGCCAATCTACCAAGAACCTTCCCCATAGGACCCATCCACCGATCCAACCGTTGGAAACCACAAACGCCCCTTGGCGCTTTATCTCCACCGACTTCGTAACAGACCTCCCAGAAAGCAGAGGCTACGACTCGATCAATGTGGTAGTCGATCAGGGTCTGTCAAAAGGAATAGTCATAACCCCGTGCAAGAAGACAATCACGGCCGAAGAAACCACGACGCTCTTCCAGGACAATGTGTTCAAACGATATGGTTTACCAACCAAAGTGGTGTCCGACAGAGGTCCTCAATTTGCGGCAAAGTTCACAAGGGAACTATGGAAAGGAATGGGAATCACCCCTGCCCTCAGCACGGCCTATCACCCCCAAACGGACGGAGAAACAGAACGGGTAAACCAAGAGATCGAGCAATTCCTGCGAGTTTTCTGCAACTACCATCAAGATAACTGGGTAGACTTGATCCCCTTCGCAGAATTCTCCCACAATACCCGAAGACACTCCGCCACTGGGAAGTCGCCGTTTGAAGTCCTTTACGGGTTCAACCCACCATATTCGGTCGACTCAGCTCTGGAGACCAAGGTGCCCGCAGTAACTGAACGTTTGCGACTAATCAAAGAAGTCCAAGAGGATGCGGCCGCAAGTCTACAAATAGCAGCGCAGCACGCCAAGGACCGGGACCTACACAGGAAACTTCCGCAATGGGAAGTAGGAACCCAAGTTTGGTTAGAAGGAACCCATATTCGGACGACTCATCCGAAATTCAAGCTGGCACCTAGACGCTATGGCCCCTTTTCAGTAACTGAAAGAATCGGTCCTCTGGCTTATCGGTTGGAAATACCCGAAACATGGAAGATACACCCGGTGTTTCACGCCTCCATACTCACGGAATATCATGAGACAGAGGCCCACGGAAGGAACTTCCCCAGACCTGCCCCAGAGATCTTGAATGAAGAAGAGCACTACGAAGTGGAGGCCATTCTAGATTCAAGACGCCAGGGACGAGGGACCAAGTACCTTGTCAAGTGGGTCGGATACTCCGAGGCCGATAACACTTGGGAACCCTCTGCCCTCCTCAAGGGTACGGCCGACGAGGCGCTTCGTGAATTCCACGAAAGCTACCCAGACAAGCCCCGACCAGCGGCAATTAGGCTTTAGAAAGATATAAAAAGGGAGGCACCCCTCCCTCTTTCAAAGCAAGAATCCTCCCCAGTACATGTCCACCACTTCCTCCCTTGATTACTCCCCTGGACGTGCCATGCTCATCGATGACGGGACTACCTCCTCCCCTTCAAGAAATCCCTCACCAGACATCATTCTGGCCGTGGCCAACCCCGACACTGGACGCCCTAGCCGAGGCAGCCGCCCAACGACTCCAGAAGGAGTTCCAGCACGAATCAGTGTCCACCAAACCGCGCTCACCGTCGAAGATCGAACGGGTTCCCGAGCCTCACCACGGTTTGAGAGAGCTCATGACGAGCACGATGAAGGACATCAAGCAGAAGGAAGGCATGCTCCGTCAACGCCTCCGCGACCGACGTCAGCGTTGGCTCAAAGAGACGCAAGACAGGCACGAGAGGCGGAAGAAGACCAGGAAACCCTTCGGACCTGGCATCGCCTACAACTGTTGAGGCAGTGTTACAAGAACCAGCAACGGCTGGTACATCAGCTGCCAGGACCAGAGGGCCCCTACCGTAGTCGAGATCTGCACCCGGAGAGTTGGAAGGACTAGGAGACCCCTACTCCAACGCACCACCATCTCCGCGGTAATTCAGATGGCCACAGCGCTGGCCTTACAAAGGCTCGCTAACTTCTTCGCAGGGCAACCAGGAAGCGAGAACGATGACATACCCCGACGCCTCGCTGACGCGAGCGACCAGGTCAGGCTTCTGGCCTATGCAGACGATCATAGAGCCGCCTCCTGGTACGCCCGAGGAAATAATGGGGCTTACGCCCTACTCATTCATCCGGACGAGTTCTCCTCCTTCATCAATCTGGAGCTCCTACCCGCCCTCATCTCGCGCACCGACACAGGACATTCAAGTCACGTCCGTCCCGTTCGGACTGACCCATTCCGCGTCCAACCATGGAGCGAGGCTAGCAGAGCGGTACCGGCTACAAGTAGTCGAGACGCATCCACCCAGACCGAATATGTCTGGGCAACGGTCCAACGACAGGCACGAAGGGACCGAGAGGCCCTTCCTCCCATATCGGCAGGACAATCCACCGGGCAGGACGCAGGAGGCAGCAATGAGGAGCATCCTCCCAGGTACAGGAGGAATGAGGAACGAGGGAGTCAGAGAACAAGGGCAACCCCTCGACCCAGGCGAAGCAGTCCTAGAAGAACTCGACCAAGAGATTCGCCGACTCCAAACCGTCCTCGAGATAATCGAGCTGAAGGAGCACATCCGCACATTGGTAGAAGAACTCCAATCCGCCAGCGCCCGACTCAGCGAACTACTTCCTGGACTCGAGCGGAACTAGACGCCTGGGACGAGGTCGAAGGCGATAACTACGCCCGCCCGACCCCTACTACAGACCAGACGAAGGGTACGGAGACTATGGAGACATTGGCGGAGGATACTAGACAAGGTGACGGAGAGGAAAGGACCCTCCGCACCACAGGTACCGGTTTCACGCACAGGACGCCGGAAAAGAACGTCCTGCATGACGTTAAACTGTGAAAAGATAAGAAGGCAGGGGAAGTACCTGACCATTTCGCGTTGCAGCCCTCCGGTCTCAAGATGAAGGACAAGCATTCAACACTCTCGTTGTCAAGAGGTATTCTGACAAGCGAATCGGGCATCCGCTTGGATTCCCAGTTTTACAGGCCCTTTCCGCATTAGGAGGCCCTTAGGATTCACAACATAACCGACTGTACATGAATGATGCATGAATATTGGTGGGAAATCGTGTTGCATACCCACCGTTGGGAACGGTGGACCAACCTCGCTGTCAAGGTTCTGACAGGTGTCTTGGACGTCCCACTTTGGATCTCCAGTTTTACAGGGTCGTTTCCGCATTAGGGACCCTATCAGCGATGCAGGAACTAATGGCCGCACTCCATTAGTACCCAAAACGGAGAAAAGAACATCCGCAACGATGTAAAACTACGAAAGGCTTGGTCCGCAATGACGATAAACTAGTTACCGTCCGGAACGACGCTAAAGCTACCAAGACCCTCGGAGCGTGGTTGTATTCTGGCAGACGGTGGAAGTGAGGGCCTCCACCGTTGCAGAACCCTGCCGACTAGGTCGAGGCGCTTCCATATTCCATACGCCCTACAGTAAAAGAATATGGGGTCGACACGGTTCAATTCCGTGCGAGGGGTTTGGGGACATGGAGCGGGTTGCCAGTCTTCCGACGACAAGACCACGACTACTCCATGGCGCGCCCATTCTACCCTTGAAGTCCGAAGCAAGGATTCCGCTTCAAGGGCCAGTCAAGAGGCAACTGGGATCGTGCCTCGTGTTTTTAACATCCGCAACGATGTAAAACTACGCTCGTCCGCAAAGACGTTAAACTACCACTCCTTTCAGCATAGGAGATGTCGATCGACATCGTTGTTGACACCACGATGTTGATCTAGTCCGCAATGACGATAAACTATTTACTCCTTCAAGTATAGGAGACGTGGTTGATGGTCACGACCTTGACCATCAACTAGTCCGAAATGACCTTAAACTACCCTCACCCCGGAGGATTAAATCTATCGAGGCTCGGGAGGTTCAAGCCAGGCGATAGCGGACGTCCGCAATGACTATAAACTAGTTACCGTCCTTCATGACGATAAACTGAGCTGCCCTTCTGTCTACAGGGCCATGTGAGTTGTGTCAAAATAGGCTTAAAGTCTATTCTCGCAACTCTATAAGTTATCCGGTTTGATATAGTATAAACCGTCACCATCTTACCTCAATGGGAACCCTGTCAAGAAGGAGGAACTGGTCTACGGCCCTATGCGCATCACCGATGAATGTTCCGGCGCGCAGAAACGCCTGCTGTCCTGTTTACAGGTACTCCTACGTTGGGAGATGGATAGGTCCGCAACGACCTTGGCATAAACTAGCAGGGCAGTCCGCAACGACTTCTGTATAAACTAGCCTCAGTCCGCGACGACTTAAGGATAAACTAGCCAACGTCCGCAAAGACACAAAAACTACGGACGTCCGGCACGACGTTAAACTACCAGGACATACCTTACGCTGACCCCAAATAATTACCGTCAAGGTGGATACCATGGTCTATTCAAGAAACCATGGGGTTCAAAGTCTATCCTTCAAAGTCCTTACCTCGTGTCCAATACCCTTAGTGAAAAACAAACTCTGGACGAACACTCAATCTCTAACCTGACAAGGGATCTTCAAAGGGGTCTTGCCGGACTCAAAACAAGTCAAGAAAATGTCGTATTCTTGATAGGTTGGTGGGCCTAAGCCTTAGTAAAGCGATCAACCCACACACCTGGAGTCCCCCTCGATACCGGAGATCAAGGAGATGAAGATCTATCCTGGAAACACTGAGACATGGCCTTCGGCACTTTGAAAGAAGAACGACACACACCCATCCACAGACAAGTTTCTATTTCATCCTATAATCATTCGCACAACACCTTTCTGCATCGTCACCGGACTGGAAACCGGTTTAACAAAGGCACCAGGGGGCACCTGGTTTCGAGTAGCTGCCTATTGACTCTAGGAGGGTACTCGCAACAAAACAGTGCGGTGAAGGAAGAACACCGAAGGCGACGCAATATTGTGGCTGATGTTGCTAGGAACCTGAATCAAACAGCTCAATGGAGAAGAAAAACTCCTAGGCGTTGTAAACGACATAGGTCGGTCCTCGCCCCAGAAAACGAAGCCATATTGGGAAGACGCATCCCAATCTATTTGACGATCAGCAAGCAATTGTATGTGGAATGACGATGAAGCTCGCTGCTGCTCAAGCGAGTAGTCCCCTCAGGAGTTGGGACCTAGAAAGGGGGTAATGTTATGACTTGACCGATCGGGGCCCTTCGCGGCCGGTCTAACCGATGGATCAGGCATCACATGCTAGGCGGCTCCACTACGGAGCGTACATCAAGGTATTCGGCGTGTCCTTAGGAGCCGACAAGACCGATGGTTCTTCAAGACATCGGTAAAGGCTATATGAGAGGGACATGAGGCTTACGGAGTTCACACAGTGATAAGGGAGGCATTCACATGCCATGGGCTTAGGGCTTATGGGTAAGCACCTCGTCGCACCATGATGGATCAGTGCGACTAGAGAAGTACAAGAGTAGGCGCCGATGAGAGAGACGGCGGCCACTGCTCTCCTAGGATGGAAACCTGGAGAAGCACACGGACTCTTACCCTATACCCCATACAGTATATAAGGCCCATAGAATAGGCTGAGGATCTTCAGTCTATTCTCTTTCGTTCATTCGTATCTTCGAATACGAAGCTCTTCACTCCCCCCTGTATCTACGCATACGGGACTCTTAGAGCCAATCATTATCCCCTCCTGTATCAACGTCTGATACAGTCGAGACTCCGTCCACCACTCAATCCATTGTGCGACCTAGGGAAGAACCTGTTACTCTTGGGTTACTGAATGAGCAGTTCGTAACAGTTTATTCTTCCTTGAGGAGTCGCTGCTGGGGTGGCCGTTAGGTTTACCCTGTTGGCGATTGCTAGAATGTTGTTGACGGATGAGAGAAAGAGCTGTCGCTGCTGGGGATCCAGCTTTGAATAGAGTAGGGATAAATGAGCTCGTTCAAGTGTTAGGTCGGAGACCTATCACGTGCACCGATGCACGAAGGGTCCCTAGGCTAAACCTCCACTGGTTCGTATAGTCGTAGACTCCAATGGATGAAGACGATGGATCATCTTTGGGCTCTTTCGAGGAACTCGGGGTCGCTGTCGGCTTTGTTCTCGAAGAGATTGAGAAGGTGATCTTCGAGGTCTTCTCGATGATGAGGAGGAACCGGATGATCTTCTCCTGTCCAACAGATGACACGAGGGGGTGTCCAACTGAGAACGTGGAAGGCAGCTAGCCCGGTGTAGAAGCGGATGAGTAGAGGGAGGGGAGGGAAGGGAGACGAGTCCAGTGCTTCGTCAGACCGTGCAAAAGAGTTTCTCAGATCTGACAGAGATCACGAAGCGTGGGCTAGGAAGGTAGCCAGACGCCGGTGCAGTGCAGAGATCGAGTGTATTACAGGTGAACGAGCTGAGCTTCTTAGAAGCTCATCTCGGCTATTTACGTACAGAAGTGTCTAGGGCAGGATCCAGATCTGGTCCGTGCGCTTCTCAGGTACCGAAGTCAACGATCGAGATCCGTAAGCTAGAATACCTCATCGACCTGCCATATAACCAAATATAGTAATCCAATCACTAATGTCTATCCACATCTTCGATCAATCAAGAACCAGGAACGGGGGTCAGGAACCAATGTCTGTCCACATCAAGAATCAGGAACCAGAAGTCAGCGTTCATGCATCAGCATGTAAATGGTAAGGAGTTATGGAAAGCGGTCAGAGTCTGCAACAAGTCCGAAGCACTTGACCAGTCCATCCACTCACGTGCGAAGCACGTGTTAGGACGCGGTCCTAACAGGTAAGGAGTCATGGAAAGCTATCCGAGTCTGCAGCAAGTCCGAAGCACTTGACCAGCCCATCCCCTCACGTGCGAAGCACGTGTTAGGACGCGGTCCTAACACCTCCCTTCTGTTATCCCTCCCTCAGCATGTCTCTTGCTCACACCGCCCCCTTGCATTCACAGACTGCGCGGTGGTAATCTGCTCTTAGGCCACCAACGCGGATGCTACCTTGGCGATGCACTGGCTGCCGCTCAGACCAATCCTCGTGCACTCTCCAGACCTGTGCACGCTATGGCACCACTACTGGCTGTTTGGAATTCCGCGCTGCAAGGGAGCCGTGCTCGCTATTCCCCCCATGCGCTTGTGTGCGAGCCCCGTGAACCCTGCGCATGTTGAAGATATCGCCGTGGCCTCTGCGGAGGTGGCAGAGAAGTTGACGTTCGTTAGATCTAAGCTTTTCTCAACTGAGTGCTCATTGTTTCCCTATACTAGTGTATTCATGTTGTACATATTCCTATTATCTGATTGCTCTGCATTATATTGCCTGAACAAGCACTGTAAGCTCGATATTTGATTGAGTAAATGCAATGCCTCACAAGCACTGTATGGCAATATATTCTTGCCAATTGCGAATGAGTATATATTCCTATCAAGGCTTGCGAAAACGGCAAGAATTACAAGGATTGCAATTTTTTCTAGTCCCTCATATGATTATATATTACCCCCCTCCCGATTGGAGGTCTTGGGGGGCTTGTGGGGTATGTAAGGGTTTACATAGCTATATATTGTTTGTGCAATTTTGCTGATGGTGCAGCACCGACAGTCGAGACGGCACGCGCAGCGCGCAAATTACCGATTCCTAGATCCTAAACTGGTCTTACGGTTTAGGACTCAGATTCCTAATTTTTTTCAAATTGTACTGAAATCTTATTTAGGTTCGATGCAACGACCCTAGATCCTTACGGAAAGTCATCCATGATGAATAGCGGTCGGAAACCTACGAAAGTTGTTGATCATCGCATAGGGTCCTTAACGTCCATGAAGTGTGAGTCAATTCTGTGATCAAAGAACGGGTTGACTGCGGCCTGTTGCTCCAGGTGATTTGTTGTGGCCAGTGACGATACAAGGCTTCGACGATATATGTCACCAAAATCCGACAAATTACCAGAACGTTTCGTGGAGCGAAACTCTATAATGATCCTACTAGGCTCGTTCGCGCTTGTGCTGGATAGCATAATGGCGGTGAATGTAAGCTGATTGTGCTCAATCTCTCCCATGACATTTGTAGATACTAGAACCATATCTAGTACATACTCATTGCGGCCTCTATGTCAGTGAGTTCCCTTCTCTCATGTGATCCACTGCAGGCAAAGGTACGTCATGCTGCGTAGCAGGTGGGGTCACCATTTCCGCAGCGACATGCCATCCACGCCGTCACCAACAATGAGCGACGCGTCTTGTCGCTGAGCACGTTGCTCCACACACACTTTGGTATGACGATTGATATCACATGCCCCAATAAAGCGCTATTACCCCACACTCTGGCATGCCAAGAACTGACGATCGATGTTATCGTCATTGTCGTCATCGAAGCGCCCCGCACCCCGTTAAATGATGCTTGAACTGCCTCTTCCCGATCCTCAAATGCAAGAGTCAGTCGCATATAAATACGAGGCTGGCATTCGACGTTTTTCAGCATTCTCCCCCATCCACAATCACCTGCATACTTAACCATCCACATTTGCTCTTCATTATCACAATGTCATCTAACACCTCCAACGAGCCTAACAAGACCACTGGTCAATATCACTCCATGAAGGGTTCCGTCGTCGAGACCGTAAGCCCTTCCTTCTACTCTGAACTCGTTCTTTATCTCATGCTTACTATGATCATGATGTAGATCGGTAACTTGACCGGCGCCACGTCGTGGCAACAGTCTGGCAAGGAGGAGCATGCCACTGGCGAGGGCGAATACAAGGCCGCTCAAGCCCAGGGCTATGTTGAAGGCACCACCGATCGCGTCAGCGGCAAGAAGGACGCCGTTGTTGGCGCCGTCACCGGTGACAAGCAGCAGCAAGCTTCCGGTGGGTTTTTTTCTAGTTGTCTTACCTTTCGGCCATTGCTAAACTGCTCTCCCAGGCAACATTCGCCGTGACAAGGGCGAGGCGCAGCAGGACCTCAACAATCCCTCGTCTTGAGCGAGTCTGTCCTATTACATCCGTTGAGATATTTGTTGCGTAGATTCTAATACGTCGTATACTTCATCATGGATTTGGAGATTTTTTTGGGGGGAAAGGAAGTTTTGGTGCAATGGTACTGCCTTTTTATTGTGTATGCTCGTCGGATTTATTCGTTTCTTCAATGTAACCGGCCGGCCTGTCCTTTCGAAGCGGTTATGAGCCCGTTAATATGCTGCAGTGCGGATCTTCTCTGATTATCCATAAGTTTGAATTCGTTCACTTGCCCAATGGCCGCCACAAACGCATTTCACAGCCCAATTCCTGTACCACGCGTTCCACCTCAAAGACGTCACCTTTGCGTGCATCATCGCCGACTGCAAATTTTCCGAACGCCCCCCGCAACGTAAGCATATGCGCGCGTGCTCGCGATGCAGCATCGACGTCTTTGACACGATGTCGCGCTCGCTGTCTTTCATTCGCTGCGCATCCGATTCCCGGTCGAAGAAGTGTAGTCCAGGCACGCCAGTGACAATCTCATCGGGTTTGATGAAGAGCAGCGGCTTGTCGATGGCGCGAGAAGTGGCAATTGTCTGTGCAATTTTGCGGAGAAAGGGGAGAAGAGAGGGCAAGGGTTGGCAGAGAATCAGACTGCGCTTCAAGTCCATACCTGTCACGTCAATACAAGACGAAATTAAATGGAACTTAGCAACATCTACGTCGGCAAGTTTAACGGATAAAGGAGCTTACGGTCGATGGCTTTGACTCCTTCTGCGACGACCATCAGCACTGCATCCAGCTCCTTGAGCTTGATGCCGGAGCAAGCGACAGTGTCCAGGAAGACACTCTTCGCGATTTGGATCCTCTCAGAGCCAGAACTCGACGCGGTCAGTTGATCGTGGAAACGCCTAACATCTCCCAAAGTGGTGCGGAACGAATCCAGGCGTATGGATGTACCAAATGTAATAAGATGGAAGAGACAGTATGCACCGCCTTCGAGGAGAGAGCTGCCAGTCCGTAAGCACAATCATGTTCCAGGCAGCTGAAAAATTCGTGCCCACATGGAGAGGATCCAATAGGTCATCTTCGTCAACGCTCATAGGAGATTGCGTGGGCACTCCGTCTTCCCCCGCGTTGTGTAAAAGGACACACTCCCGCAGAAGCTTCTCCGAAAGCTCCAGAAACCAGGTGCTCAGACCGATCAATGGCCACACTGCCTCTATAAGCAGCCTCGAATCAGTGGCTACATAAGTGGCTGCCAGTTGATGACGGCGCACCGGTGTCATAGAGGTCGCCATCCTTGCAATCCTCAAAGGCGCTGTGACAAGCAATGATGGAACATAGATCCTGGGCTGTCTGGTAACGAACAGTGAGCTGCTCCTTTAGCACAGGATTGTTTGTTCGACGAACTCTTGACCTAGTTGTGAACTATATTAGTGCTGTCTTCGGGTCTTCAAAAGTTGTCTCCTATACCGATAAACCTCGAGCACAAGGCCGACGAGGTCATTCAACCAGTATGACCAGATCTTTCCCGCATGTTGTTCCAGTAAACTTAGCGCGCAACAGAGGACATCCTCAACTTGACTGAGAGGGCTCGAAGAAAGCGACAATTGGTGCACAGTGTCAGCCACAGACTTTGACGTTTTGATGGCAGATACTAGGATATATGTATCCGGAGGTATTGGCGTGTGACCCTTACTGCCTGCTATCCACCAAAAAACAATTAGTGTTGCATTATATACACGGAGAGTCGATAAACGCACCAGACGGTGGACCCATGGGCTCACCATAGTATCGTCTTGGTAGAGGGTGTACCGATATCTTCGAGGGAGAATACAAGGGAGGCGAAGCAGCACAAAGAAGGGCCCCATTAGGCGATAAAGCCACGCTCAACAATACTATGTTTGTAAAGTGATCAGTGAGAATGTGCCATCAATGTTGCCCATCGACCCTGTAGTACTGGTGAAAGCACGTACAATCTGGTAAAATATTATCTGAGCTGGACGACAGCACAGGCACAGTCCTCCAATGATTGTCATTCTCAAGTAAAGGCCTTGTCATTGGGATCCAAAAGTTGAGTCGAGGCGAGGATGAACGGAAGACTCATATGCACCCACATCTGCAGAACACAAATATTTCCAATTGAGGTCTCTTTAGACTTGCGATGATTCCTAGATACGTTGGCGGAGGTATTGATAGTTCCAATTAATAGGGTATCTGCTGGAAATCCGGTGACATGACGCGATATGAATGTTAATATTTCTGAAGTGAATGGTCGAGCTGTTTCCAGACGAGACAGCTTGGAGAGATTTGAGCTGTGAGTATTCATATTCGCAGGCGAGACTACTCACCCAATTAGGTTGGCTATTGTTCATGGGCGTGGGATTCTTGAATAGCGAATATAACTTCAATTCCGATTTTGGAGGAGACGTGTCTGTACCTATATCAGTCAACGCTTTCTGACAAGAGATTGCGTCTTACATGAACCAAAATCTAAAAATGACATTGCGAGATATAAACCTCCCTTACTCTCAGAGGAAGGGCGTTGCGGCACTAGAATCATCTTGTTCAGATGCTCTGTAGAACAATATATTGCAGGAAGCGGATTTGTAGAGAGACCTGACACACCAAGCCCATTCGGTCACATATTCTAAGTTGATATGCCACAGGAACACTCACTCATCACAGCCTCGTCAAATCCGACACGAACTTCACAGAGCTCTATCATTGGTTCTTCAGCCCAGTTATTCCAGTCGTCTGCTCTGAAAGATTCGGTTGGCTGGTTCTGGTGCGCTACCTCAAGAGCAAATGGCATATCCACGTTGAAAGACGATGTATCGAGAGGTGGTGCGATGGTCCTCGAATGTGTGGCAATCAAGATTGAGGGCTCTGCGGGAGGAGTTAGATAAGAGTGTAAGTAGCTGCATAGGAGAAGCTCACCATTGTAGCTAAGTCCAATAGCTGCTCTTACACATATCTTCGCGCCCCCTGGAGCTGTAGGCGTCTCAGAGGGTCCATGGGCTTCCTTCTCATGCAACCGGTCTGGTTGCGTGAGGGAGCAGCTGAGAACCATGAACTTATGTGAGCCATTGCGTATGTAGTATAGGCTAACTTCAAGGTTGCGCGTGACGACCATAAATGTTGGAAGAGTGCATGGTGTCGGAGGACCTTGCAAAGGCAGACGAATACTGCGTCCGCTAGGATCCGTCACCCACTATGAAGAAGCAACGACCCGCGAGTTCAAATGCAACATAAACGAGTATGATGATGACGTAGACTCACTGTCCGAGGGCCACCAAGCCACGCAGAGGTTATAACATCAGATCCTCTGGGAAATGTAAAGTATTCCTTCACGCCCCAATTATCTACCTCAAGGCCTCTACTCCAGAAACATCCCAAGCCTGTCCCATCTCGGCATGGGAAGTAGGCAAATAGTGATCTGTCATCAGGTGAAGCTGTGATAACAGAGGGTGGTTCGAACATAGCGGATGGAGCAATGACTGGGGTCGGCGAGGGGATGATGAACTCTTTAGACGTCGTGAATAGGCGGCCAAGTACGAACGGCTTCGTAGGATGGGCAGTAAATATAATGGATGATGCGCTCCATGAAAGAGGTCTGCACACATTGGAATATGTCAAAGAATACAATAAGCTAGGATTAATTGTCGAGACGAGCCGACACACAGACCTCTCATCGTATTCTGCGAATGACTGCAACTCCCACCAACCAGGTTGCCAATAGTCATCCTCTTTACTCTTGCTCTTAGACGGAGACCCGTGTAGGCTCGACATGACGATTGTGTTCAATTCTTCGGTCCGGACTATCAACAAAGCCGTTGCAACGTTGAAGACAAGGTGAATGGACTTCAGGAGCTTCAGACCTGCACCTGCGCGTCGGGACTCAAGTACTCAGGCCTGAGTACTCAGGACGCGTCCAGACTGCGTCCAGTAGACTTTCCCACGGCAACTACAAGGCGTGACGGCATTCAATATTCAATCTCTGAAGCTTTCCAGTTCAACCATCGTTGGGTTTCGATATGTTACAGACGGCACACATTCACAGGTTTGTGAGCGAAAATCAGACAGATGTCGTCTTGCAAATCTTTGCAGATCGTATCATAATTCTCGTCACCCAACTCGGAAAGGTCGGAAACCTGGTACGCATTTACGATCTACGAATCTCGCATTCTGCAACGAAACGCGAACTGAAGGTGTGAAAAGATCCAAGCGACGATCCCTTCAACCACCCTTCTCCAACCTGCGCCACCCCCAGACACGTCCGGTCCAAACCTTGACCATCACCCCCTTCCCCTTCCTCCCCCATCAATCGAACTCACACCGATTCTCGGACAAGCACCCTCATCTGAGATGCAGTCCCTATATTCCCTCTACGCGTCTCAGATAGCGACCATTGCATGGCTCGCAGAGTCTGAAGGCCTGCTGGGCGTATCTCATCGAGGTGTCATCGTTGGGATCGCGCTGAAAAAGAGGTCCGGAGGCTCAGGTGTGACAGCAGAGGACACTGAGACTTTCCGCAGTGTGATGGACATGGTTTATGAGGTGGTACAACAAAAATAGTTATACGTGGACGTTCAGCTGCTTGAAGAACTCACTCCTGGGACTAGTGACGACGCAATGTTGTCTCAGGCCACGAGGACGGTTCATTAGATATCTAGTAATAATCAAATATATATATGTACACCCATCGAGCAAGGAAACGCTGGGGAAAGGGGAGACTAGTCGCATATAAACACAGAGTGGAGAGATATAGATGAGTTGTACACAGTGAAAAATCGGAATGATGACGCCATGAGAACCTTTCATGTAGAGAGTGTTGCCTTGGGTAGCCTTAGAATTTCTAAAAGTAAAGGATCCATCGCCGATGTAGTCCCTAGGTCGAAGAGGTCGTATGAATCTTCGAATAACTTGGCTACTTGAAATAGGAGGTCATCGCGTTGAGGGTTGTCTGGTTGGTTGGGATTAAAAGACGCGAGAATGTTGTCAATATAGCCCATAGAGTCCCAACATTGCTCGGTGCGTTGCTCGGTACGCTGGTTGAGATCAAAATAGGCTTGGAGAGGTTGGGGAGGGAGGACCGGGAAATTCGAGTCTGTATAATCAAGGGGCTCATCATAGAAAGGTTCCACGGGGAGATTGGGTGCGGTGGTCATGTAGTAGCTGGACTGGGACGATCCGACAGGATGAGAATGGGAGATGCAGCCGACGGTAGGGGCAGCTGATCGAGACTGTCCGTCCTGAATAGTGCAGGATGTGAATGTGGGACCATTTATATGAGTGCGCTGCGGGTTGTGATGGTGGAAGGGAAGGTTTACGGGGCTTATCATGAATGGTGCCACCTGAGGCTGACAGATTTTAGGAGAGCGGGGAGTGGATTGATGGCCTTCCAATGGGGAAACCCCGACGACGTCCGGCGTTTTGTAGACCTAGAAGAATTGATGTGATGTGAGAACATTGAGCTCAGATTCCTAAGGATGACTGGCAACTTACTTGGTGGCATGGGGCACCTTGCATAGAGGGCGAAGATAACAGAGGAACCGCTCTGTGGGGTGAGAGGCGACAGAGGGAGGTAGTCGAATAGATTCGATGGAGACATAGTTGAGAGGATGGCGTGTCCTTGAGATCTGAAAGCGTTTCCTCTCTTCGACATCCTAGGTTTCTTCTCGCTCCTCTTCCTGGGTCGATAGCGGTAGTTGGGATGCTCGAGAGCATGACGCGAGGCTACTTCTTTTGCCACTTGTTGAAACTTCTCTTTGACGTGCTCCGGCTCGTTCCTCCATTCGTTCGCAACTCTTCCCGGTTTGCGATCGTGATCAGGTTGGGTGAGCTGCCATTGGGCCAGCTTTTCAGCTCGATAGAGCATGTAACAATTCAATGGTCTGGGAATGTGGTCTTTAGAGGGTTGCACTTTAGGCATCGTGGTGTTGGTGACCTGTTGTAAGTGGCGGTCGAAGTGGGAGTGAAGTGAAAGAGGAGGCTGCCTGTCGGGTTCACGTCAATGCGCCGTTTGTGCAAAGACAGACTATACCAAACAAACCGCGCTTGGCCGTGGCGGTGACTCCACTTTGTGGCATTCCCGTCGCTTTGGCACACGTGTACAGTGTGGCGGAAAAGTGGAAGTTATGCCGCAACGGTCAATCCTCCTCCCAGAACAGCTGCATGGATTAAAGTCTCAAGTGAAAGTTTTGTGGGAACTGTTAAACCAGAAAAGCGGAAAAGGCAAGCACAGCGATACCAGACGGTGTAGTCACAACAGAACCATCATACTATAATCCGTCGACCGTGCCCGACCCTATTACTCAAGATAGATGGTCAGTTGAGGTCAGGAAAACAGGAGACGGTCGGCATACCACGAGACTGCGAATCAGCCAGGTACGTATGCAGCAAGAATTGCTGTACCATCCTGGATTGCAAAAGCGAACTGTGCAACGTGAAATGAACTGTCATCTCCTGTGATAGGATGGTACGGTATCACAACAGAGCGTGGTTGAGACGCGGCGCACAAAGGCCAAGCGAGGTGCATCAAGATATGTCATTCTCCACATCCTCGAAGGCAAAATGATACATAGAAATTACAGCCTCTAGGAATGAGAGAGAACGTCAGAATCTGGCATTTCTGCGGTGTGGGGTTCATGCGGATAGCCTAACGTACTGTCCAGACCCTTGATTCCAATCGCGGCCCATGTACGTTCTTGTGAGCCAGGGTTTTCCGAGGTCCACGCGTCGTGAGAAGAGGTAGTTGTTTCAATTTCGCACTGCATGAACGGAATACCGAGTGAAAGAAAGCAATGAAGCCATGCTTATGAAACGGTAGCCAATTGATCCGCTATTGATGAAGTAGCTCCAATCCCCTCGAAGCTGATAGAGCACCGTTATCTGGGAGTTGGCGTTGGCATGATAGGTGATGCAGCTCCCCCTTATATCAAGATTGACCCCTTCTGCTAAGTGATAAATCGCTGCAGGTGGGATCTCCGAAAACTATGGTCCCAAGTAGATCTATGCATTGCAACGAAGGGCGACTGGCACCAGAGGGGAGTCTGGGGAAGTTCCAGAACAAAGACCGTGGTTCGAATCCGATGCCGGCGCACACCCGGCAACGGCCGCACAACGCGTACTTACGAAAACACTATTCTTGAACCGAAAACATCCTTCAGAACGGCTTGCGCGCAGGAAATATGTTATGTTATTCTTTTATGTGCTTCGAGCACAATATACAACCCACGGCAACGGCAAGAGGTATAACAATGACGATTGCACAATGGGACGGAACAGAACGGAAAAGCAGAAGAGAGTGGATGAAGCAGCGGTGAGATCAGAAGATGGTTCTGTTAGGATATCAACGGGGATATACAATGCGACTGGGATGTGGTGATTAAAATATGGAGTCAACAGATGCGAGCCCAAAGCACACAGCGGGGAATAACTTCCAGAAAGCAAGAAAAGCGACGAATGAGAATCAAAGACTTTGGAGGAAAAGGCGGAGAGGAAGCGGGAGGACAGGAAAGCGGATGGACAATGAGAGGGGTGGATCACAGCGGACGATAGAAAACATGTGCAAAAAAGACGAACGCGACTGGGGATCTAGCTGCAGGATAACTTGTCGATAGGGTAGTTGCTGGAAAATATAACGAAGACAGAGGCGAGAAAGCAAGGGATGTGGTGATGTGGATGGGAGATGCATGAGATGACGTAGATGCCAAAATTTAGATATGCGATGCGTAACAGGTCGTGATAAAAATAAGATAGAAAGAGTACAGTCTGTCCATCTTGGTATCAGGGCCACAAGGTTTGACGCGATGAGGCTGCTGAAGGATATTCAAGCTGGTACCGTCCACGATGATGCCCGTGAAGAATCCACCGAAGACCTACGCAAGTTCGAGGGGGGCCGCCAGCTGCCTCCAACGCGGCGGATACCAGCATTCGTTGCCCCGGACGGCGGAACGTAGGTCTGTTGCGCAGAAGGCTGAGGCTGCACTTCCTGCGGAGACGTATGCACGACTGGTGGAGGATTGACGAGCATCGATGGCTCCGTGTAACCTGAAAAGTGCTGGACAGGCTCCGCATTCGATGGGTCACTAGCGCTGGTGTTGGTGCTTGTTGAGGCCGAGGTGGTATCAAAATTGACATACTGAAACATGGAGTCGTTGTTATATTCGTTAAAGGGCTCCTGGTCATCGTGCCCGGATGTTTGTTGATACCACATGCCATCCATTGATGCGGCCGTTGACTCAGCGGTAGGAGGCGCGAAGCCTTCTAAGGTGTCGAACGGGAACTGGCTGAGAAATTGTGCCAGTACCTCGGGAGACACGTACGCCAAATCCGTCGACTGGCCGATGCTGAATTCGATGTTCTCGGGAGGGTCATTAGGAAGAGTAGAGCCCAGAACATCGACTTGAAACACTGAGGGATCGCCAGTCGAGGCAAGCAACGCTTGCATCTCGTTAGACTCTAGAGCGTCAGACGCGAAACCTTGAGCTGTATCCATCTGTGGTATCTGAAAAGAGAGTGCGTCCTTCACGAAAGGTCAAATGCTGTTCATATCCGAAAACAAGCCTACGTACTTGATCAAATTGCTGCTCAAACAGGCTGGTCTGGTTCGGCCAAGAGCTTACTGGTTCTGTATTACCAGCATTGGCTACAACTGTAGATGTTGGAGCATTCAAAACAGGCATCCAATGGTGAGTGACAGAAGCCGGCTCCACTTGTGGCAAACTGGGTTGAGGGATCGACTGCACATTTGAAGGAGCCGGTGTGGCCTCATCGGGAACCGAAGGGATGCGGGTCGAAGACGGGCGCTCGGGAACGGCGCTCGAGATGCGAGGAGTTCCACTAGAACACGTGTCTGGGAGTTGTAGGGAGGAATTCACGAGCGGGGAGGCTTGAGCGGCAGTGGCACCTGGAGAGTCGGCGGATAGCGTCGACGCTGCGGGAGAAGATGACTGGGACCAAGGAGGGGAGAGGCCTGGGATGCCACGAGACCCCTCGGGTCCCCAGGATGGTGCAGGCATGTACTCTAAGTACGGGGTGGAAGTCGACGCGATTGACGCGCTCGTTGGATACGGATAAACGCTACGCTGACGCGCCTTGCGAATCTCGGCCTTGACCCTCTCCTTTTCAGCTTTTGCCTCTTCACGAAGCTTGTCTTTATCGGCTTTCTTCATTGGGCAGAAGCGGTAGTTGGGATACTGTCGCGCGTGTTCTGCCTTGGCCAACTCAGCCCTCCTCTCGTACTCGGACTTCGTCTCTTCCGCCTCATTTTTCCACATACGAGCGATTTCCTTGGAGATTTCGGATTGTGGGCGACGTGGGGCTCCCGGTGCAGCGGGTGGAAACGCACGAAGTCTGTCGGAGCGGTATAGGATCCAGGCATTGGGTGGCCTGGGGGGTTTGGCGCCCGTGGGACGCGCCGTGCGGGTAGGGCCAGACATAGGTTCAGAGGATGTGAGGGTGACAGTGAGAGGTAGGTAAAGTAGAGGAGATGGAGGATATGAGGAGAGAGGAGACGGTGGCAAGAAGGTGTATGAGGGTGGGTTGGGTTGCAGCGCGTAGTACGGTGGTGAGTGGTGTGAGTCCATGTTTGCCGTCACGTCGCCGACGAACCACGTGCTGCGTGTCTGTTCGCGATGCATCTACTTGTCGACTTGGCCGTCTGGAACAGCGTCGGTGAACGCGTCGGTGAACGAACGAGTGTCTGCAAGGACAGATTGTGGGCGAACTCGAGAGGTCAAATTTCAAGGAGTAGAGGCCGCCGAATCTCATTGCCGACGAACAATCCCCTTCCTCGCGTCATATTTTGGAGAACAAAAGAGGTCTGTCGCCACCTCTCCGGGTCCTCATCTTTTTTGCGCTGCTACGGAACCAATGCTGTTTTCCTTCCTCGCGGGTATCTGGTGGTCGGGCCATTGACTGCCATCGACCACCACAATGCGCGAGGTCCTACGCTATGCTCCACGTCGCAGACCATGATGGTGACGTGCCCTCGAAGCAGTCTCGAAGCTCCGCCTCACACCGGTTTTGGCCCAAACTTTTATCGCATGACCTGTTTCTGTGTATGCAACAACGGCGGTCAACGGCCCATCATAGTCCACTGAGCACTCTACCGCCATCTCACAGGCGGTGGAACCATGGCTCCATCATGCTTTGGTCTCATCTTGTTATCACTGCAAGGGCATCTCCGGATGGCCTGTGGTCGCTTGAAGATCAGATACCTGTGGGCTGTGCGTGCATTGCTTTGACCTCGTTTTCGTGTTTGCAGGCGTCTAATATCTGGTCTGGACACGTGGCGGCTTCGCCCCTCTCAGGCCATCGACTTCGAATAGCTTCGAATGCGAGGGATGGATATTGGTATATCACCGTTGTAGGCCACGATAGTCCCCATGAATGCATCGTCACTTATGCTCTTGAGCTAGATCTGCTCTCCTGTCGCTCCTCGTATTACTTGATTGGATCAGGAGAATCGCCTTCCTTCACTCAAGCACCTCTCATCGAACCCGAATCATCTCTGGATTCAATCATCATAGTTAAGTTGGAGCATCTTGGCGAACTGTGGGGCTCTGCAACCTTGAGACTTGTCTTGTAAAGCTCCCCGCACTTCCCTGTAGCAATATCTGCCAATAGATCATTGTTGGGTGCGCTCAGCCTGTTCTCCTTCTGCCCAGAGGTTTGATTTGGGGATCTTTGGTCTCTACCCATCGATATAGGATGACTGGTAAGCCACACATCATTGCATACAGCTATTAAGATAGGCCGCATGCAAACGCGACTACATCACATGATACAGAGGTGTCACTTTTGGCGGAGAAGGGCGTTACTTTCGCAAAGAATTGCTATCTCCTCTCTCACCGAGAAGAAATTAAGAAATTGGGCACCAAGGGATCATTTGTATCGATTTAACAGACATTTGCTTGGTGCTATTTTTTTGAATTAGGGCTCACTCAATGAGGAGATAGTTTTCGAATGTTTTCGAGTGTCACTCTGACTAGAAGCGGCATAAACATGTTTACTCAGGAGTATATTGCAAATCTTGCCGCCCGTTGCGTGTGTTGCGCTACGACAATGCCTAAGCGACGCCGATCAATCTCTTCATTTATCAAGAACCTAGGTAACAGGGCGAAGAAAGGTCGAGGGATATTTCCGGAACAAAAGGAGAATGTGAGCCTTACCTATTAATTCACCCATGAATTCTATGAAGGCCCTCTTACCAACAGATCCCGGTGGGTGAAAGAGGCATGGAAGGCTGCTTTATAAGGAACTATTTGGCTGTTGTCGGCACCCAGCAATCTTGCAAGTCTGCCGCGAGAAGAATGACGGAAGGGGTATCGGAGCTGAGCCTTAGTCAAGGCATGGAGAGCCTTGCACCACGAGTCGAAGCAGAATCAAGAAGTTCGGAACCTGTGAGTCAGTGCCAGTCTAATGTCAGGGCTCGATAACTCACCTGAGCAGCCCAGTAACCCTGATTTGCACGACAAAGCAAGCCAGATGAAGGAATCCACTAACGGCGGCACTTTCCTTGGCCCGCCATCGATTGAAGAGGCACATGCTGCAATGTGTCATCTGGAACAGATCTTGCATCCCCCTCGTCGGAGCAGAAAGGGGCATAAGCCGTTTATGGGTGACAAGCTCTTGCGGAGGCGGCTGGAAATGATGTTGATGTTTCTCGCTGCATATGCAGACAAGAAACGACGACTCGGCTGGATGATGGCCTCAGTGAAAACAGCAGAAACCCACGGAAAGAGCACTCACACGGCAAAAAAGCTGCGTACCTGGTCCCGCTCCTTCATTAATGATCCGGAAAACCTGCCATTCAATCTCTATGGCTCATGGAATGCTTCTATGCTAGAATCCAGGGATCTTGCGAAGGCCATACATGAACACCTGATGGGAATTGGTGAATATGTCAGTGCAGCAGCAGTGGTCCGGTTTGTGAACAGCGCGGAGATCAAGAACCGGTACTCACTGAAGAGGAATATATCATTGGCGACAGCTCAGCGATGGATGCACGCGGTTGGTTATCGCTGGCGAAAGAGCCCTACAGGCCAGTATGTTGATGGACACGAGCGCAGCGATGTGGTGGCGTACCGACAGACCTCCTTTCTTCCGAGAATGGCGCAATTTGAGGAAACGTCTCGCAGGTGGAAACAAGATGGTACTGAAGAGGGGAGAGATGGTCCATGTCCACAAGAGCGCCGCACTGTCATCTGGTATCATGATGAGTCGACCTTCTATGCAAACGATCGACGGCATGTCCGCTGGGTTCACACCGGTGAGAATGCTGTCCCACAATCAAAAGGAGAGGGCGCCTCACTGATGGTGGCCGATTTCGTCTCCGCTGACTATGGTTGGCTGCGGTCGCTTGATGGAGCAGTAGAGGCACGAGTCTATTTCAAGACAGGGAAGGCGCGCGATGGATATTTCACAAATAGTGATATCTTGGAGCATGCGACAAAGGCGATGAACATTCTCGAGGATCACTTTCCCTATGACAAACATATTCTGATTTTTGACAATGCGACAACTCACCTAAAGCGGCCTGATGATGCTCTATCAGCCCGAAAGATGCCCAAATTTCCCTCCAAGTCTACCGGTCCCTCCAACTTTGGTGTCCTTCGGAATAAGCTTGATGCCGATGGAAAGCTGGTTCATGGTGTGGATGGAAAGGTTATGAAGGAGAAAGTGCGGATGGTTGACGCTATGTTCAATGGGCACCCCCAGTCACTGTATTTTTCAGATGGCGAGCATCCGGATCATGCGGCTGGTGTCTTCAAAGGCATGGTAAGGATTTTGGAGGAGCGCGGGTATCATGATGTTCAAGAATTACGAGCGGAATGCCCTAGGTTCAAGTGTCCGAATGACACTTCTCGCTGCTGCTGTCGTCGACTGCTTTACAGTCAGCCTGACTTCGAGAATGTCGAGTCTATATTGGAGACTCATTGTCGAGCTCGTGGTTTTCAAATTATTTTTCTTCCAAAATTTCACTGCGAGCTCAGTCCAATTGAGCAGTGTTGGGGGCGTGCAAAGCGTATATACCGAGATTTCCCTCCCTCTTCAAAGGAGGCTGACCTTGAACAAAACGTAAAGAAAGCTCTTGCTGCTGTTTCAATTCAATCTATACGACGGTGAGTCCTCACATTTGAGTGCAAGTCCTTACCAAGGCTAACTTTATATCTAACTTGCCATGCCAATAGATTCTCAATACGAGCACATCGGTTTATGGATGCTTATCGAAAAGGATTGTCTGGCAAGCAGGCAAGTTGGGCAGCAAAAATTTACCATGGCCATCGCACACTCCCAGACACCATCTTAGACCAGCTAGACAACATCAAGTAATATCTTTCTGATGTTGTTGTGTCTCTCGCCGCAGGCTCTCTGTCTCTCCTATCCCCCAACTCACTTATCAGTAACAAATATCATTGATTACCTACTTAACATGTTCTTTGTCACTCGACGGTCACCAATTGTCACGTTAAAAGTAACCCCACGTGATGTAGTCGCGTTTGCATGCGGCCTATCTTAGTTCTCACGTGGCCTACTAGGTATTCGAGTGCCTAAGGGGGCAAACTCTGTTTTGAATATACAGACTCTCTCCGATAGCCTCGACAACATCCATATATGGATGGTGCATATCGACCCTTCCGATAATACTGGTAATACAAACCCGAAACTTCGACCAACAAAGCGAGTCCGTTTTATCAAGTCCGAAAGACGTTCCTTTTCCCAAGCACGCGCTCTCACCTGGACAACTTCGTTCCTCTCATCAACGAATGTTTCCGACACTACAAGGGACCCTCAGTGGCGGCTCCCTCGACGCCAAAGTATTTTACGCTCGGTCTTCATGGATGACTCACCGCCTTGAAACTATCACGTGATAACTGGTTCAAGGATGTGTTAGCTGTGTAGAACCCGTGCCTTGAAGATGGGCATCTTCCTAACATTATCATCGTTCTTTCCAGATAACTATACGAACCTCGCATGCGACATATTCAACTAGCCAACAAATGTCACTTGACTAGACCACCAGTTCTGGCGCCCATATGCCATCCATAAAGGCATGATCTTATTTGTTCAGTTAACTCCCGCACCCCAATTCGAGAGCTGATGCGGTCTTAGGTCAAAGGCTCCGGCTTGTACACCTCCATCATCTTTCTTGAGAACAATAAATCAAGGAAAACTTCTGACGACGATGATCACTGTGCCCTTGGCACTGTTCGGAACAGGGATTCGCTATGTTGTGTGGCCGGGCCTATCCAGCTAGAAGATAGTGTGCAATCACGATGGTGAGTGGAGATCGTTCGCTATTCTCATGTCTTGAGGCTCCATATGTGGCTACTCGGCGAGGAGACGCAACCGAAGGACAGCCTGGCTAGCATCCAAGTCGTTCCGGGTCATCGGGGATGGATGCGACGATCTTCGACTTGTGGCCAAGGCATACGTGCCATCATTCCTGTTTCTCATACCTCGGTTCTGGTCTCATGTCGGTGTCTGCTTGAAATAGTACTGTAACTCCACTGATATATGAGTGTGCGTATCGGGCAACTAATGATATCAAAAAGCTTAAGATGTATTGCACAGTGAGTTCTTCACGTACGAATGGTTGATCTTACTGTCGCTCATGAGATGATGCTTATCTCTACCTTGATTGCTTACCCTTCTATTCAAACCGCGGCGACTGTGGCCTAGGATACCAAGACTCACAAACAGCCTCACTTGTGAAAAAGATGCCCGCAAAAGGATCGGTCTCTCCCATGCTAGCGCCTTCACCATCTTCCGGCCAAGACTCGGATCCATCATGCGACGATGTCGCTATTTTTAAGGACCTGATTTGGAGTGTGTCCATCTTCTCTGCCGTCAAACATCGTCGGGCACTTCATTGTCGACCGTTCATTTCTTCCATTCCCGAATGCCCTGTCACAGGTATCTATATGGCGATACGATGGTCTCCTTTGGCTGTCCAATACCATAGTGTGTTTTGCTCTATTCCGTCTGAGCGTAGTAGTAGCTAAGCAAGTGTTTTATTCATTCCCAGGACTTGAAGTCCGTTCAAGCGATCTATCCCTGGCCCGATCAACGGATGCTCGGAAAACTCAAACTGCTCTTTGGAGTTGATATCGAATCATCCAAAGAATCGTCGTCTATTCCTGTCCAACTTGGCCTTTGTTCATTCATCAACTTTTCACACACTAGCAACCATAGAAGTTGCGCTTGCTCATTGAGCGTTCATAATCGGTACAACCAGTGCGAAGGGCGTATCCGCCTCAGCCTGAAGACCTCGAAGGACTGGTAAACTTAGAGATCATGAAATTGTTGTCAATATTTGGAATCCGTATAGTTGAACACGTAGGTGGTCAGCATAGAAACTTTGCTAAGGTGCTGATTTGATTGTCAACATTGTCTCACTTTATTCGCTTCTGGCAGCTCCGCGCTCAATGCATCTCACCTACACTTGAATCTGCGTTTGTAGCCAAGACGTTGAATCTTCGACTTGCACTGAGTTCGGATCTCAGTGGAACTCACTCTCGTATGTTATGTCAGAAAAAACTTAGTCCGTAAATTCCATTGATCCATGTATTTTCTAGGAATCGGAAGCTCCGAAAGATCCCGGGCTGCAAAGCATCAACATCACACACCACACCCTGTCGAAGTCCTGATCATGAACATCCAGGTTGTTGTTACGTAGTATTGATGGCCTTCTCAGTGCCTTGCTCCTCGATGTGTCTGACATCAAACCACCAGCAGATTCATGCCGCTTGGTCGCCCTACTACCAACTGGCGGCATCAATGTTTCTCAAGTTCGTCTACCATCGCCGAGCGCTGACTGGCATCGTCTCTATGACGAAAATACTCGTGCTTCGAGCAGTGCAAAATCTGTATCAAGATCAGGCCTCTCGAAGGGCGTGTGTTTTCCTGCGAATTGTGCTACATAGT